>JBBIGA010082124.1:0-11608 GCA_037576975.1 Alestes dentex | reverse complement strand
AAGTCCGAGTCAAGTCTCAAGTCATTGAGGGCAAGTCTAAAGTCAAGTCACAAGTCTCTGTTTGTGCGACTTAAGTGTGACTCGAGTCCCCATCTCTGCCTGACTCTCACGTCTTTGGACTGTGGGAGAAACCTGAGACCCAGGAGGTCTTGTGTGTTTTAACCTAAATTCGAACCCCCAACCCAGGATGTGTGAGGCAACAGCACTACCCACCATACCATTAATTTGTTGAATTAAATACATAAACTTGCATTACATTAAAAAATAAAATCAATCAATAAATGCACCCTTTCAATCAATTCACTGGTATCACTGTAAGGTCTCAGAGCTTATTTGACTCATTATGTCAATGTAATAATCCTCCCAGCCCCCGCCCCCACCAGTAGCTGAATTTGAAAGGTGCAAGTTAAATCCTGGTCTACCTTGAATGACCTTCACAGTGTGGTGCAGGCTCAACTAAGACAACACTGTAATGCCATTCTCGAACCTAAGACATCATGCATGCTTCTCTTTGCTTCCATTTTGGGAAGATAACTCAGCAGGAGGCACATAAACTCACGAGGAGTGAACGTCTGGGCTGTCATTTGCGATCAGCCAGACAGATGTGACCTAGAAGGACAGGCTGCCAAAGCTCTGACAGGACCTTTCCTCTAAATCTGGCCAGACTGACTTGGATGTTCTCTAACGCCTCGTTTCTCGCTCCACCAATGAGATATGTTGGTCTGTAGTTGTTGCCAGGCAACCGCTCTCCCCATCCATGCCCTGCTTACTCTCTCACACAGGCGAGCCGAGTAGAAGATCAGGAATATTCCTGTGAAGAGAAGGCTCTAGCGGGCCAAAGCGAAATTCCTCTTCCTTCTCCTGTGTGGCAGACACACATGGACGTTGGTTAAGCAGAACCAGAAAACATACAACAAGCACTCTTCTCTGTTAATTCCACTATATGGACAAGAGTATTGGGACACCTGACCATTACAGCAACAGGGACTTTGATGCCATTTCATTTAAATACATAGACTTTAATATGGAGTTGGTCCCCATTCATTCCGTAGAGCATTTATGAGGTCAGACACTGATGTTAAGACGAGAAGTCCTGGCTCACAATCTCCATTCCAGTTCCTCCCAAAGGTGCTGGATGGGGTTGACGTCAGGGCTCTGTGCGGCCAGTCAAGTTCTTCCACACTGAACTCATCCAACCATGTGTTTATGGAGCTCACTTTGAGCACTGGTGCACAGTCATGCTGGAATAGAAAAGGTTCTTCCCCAAACTGTGTCCACAAAGTTGGAAGCAAGGCGATGTCCACACTGTCCTAAGACTGCCCTTCACTGGAAGTAAGGGGCCACCTGAATTTAATGATGAAAAGGTATGTCCCAATACTCTTGTTCACATAGTGTCATTAGGTGCTCAGTTTATCAGGGCCTGCTCAAGTAAAAGTTGTTTGCAGAGCTAGTCTTAAAAGGTGTAAGAAGCTTCTTATCCAAGGAATGCATGGTTTAGTTGGGCCCTACATGTCCTCCAACATGAATAAGAACCGATTTTCTTACAAATAATGGTTACTTTAGTATACATAAAAGCCAAACATATTAAAGTCAACATGGTCTGTAATTCCTCCACATTTTGGGCTCCACTTCTCACTCTGTGAGGAGACGGAACGTTCTAAAATGACAACACAACTTTTGCCTACGTCACGAGTGGAATGCCACTCAGGCGACGTCCATGAAAAGTTTATTTATTTTTGATAGGAGCTTTATTTTATTAAGCTCACATAAATAAGACCAAAAACAGCTGGGTGTAATGCCATTAACAGCCACTGGGTGGCACTATAGGATCAATAGTCACCTTTAAATGGCCCCGACTAAGGGAAACTGAACATAGTGGTTTAAAAAAGGAAAACAGTGCAATGGAACATGAGCACAAAAGTATTGGGACAACCCTACATTTTTGGCATTGCTTGTAAGATTGAGATACACTATGCAGACACGTACTGGGATGCCTGACCAGCATGCCAACAGGGATTTGAATGATACTGCATTCAATAACATAGGCTTTAATATGGAGTTTGACCCCGCCCCCCCAGGCCTTCTTGTTCAACATCAGTGTCTGACCTCATAAATGCTCTACAGTATGAATGGGGACAAATTCCCACAGAAACTCCAAAATCTTGTGGCAGCCCTTCCAAGAAGAGTGGAAGCTGTTATAGCTGTAAAAGGGGGACCAACTCCAAAGTCTATGTACTTGAATGCAGTGTCATTAAAGTCCCTGTTGGTGTAACAGTCAGGCGTCCCAATACGCCTGACAGTTACACCATTGAGAACGCCTCCTGCAAATTTGAATTCATTGGGGTGGGTTGTGCTGTTCCAAAAACTGTATTTAAATATATCTGTGTAATCAGTTTACAGCATAAATGGCTGGATCTGGGAATAAATAAGTTCACGTTTAAGTGAAAGAACTTGTTTGTTGCAGAAAACACAACATAAACCTATTGAAACAGGTCGTTTACATCAGAACCAGGTTAGGATCATAGCCACGGCAAACCACTAGAGGGCACCCGAGAGCCTGTGAGGAATTGGGGTCAACAACAAACTGTAAGAAATGTTAAATATTTAATGTTAAATACTTTTACGCTGGAGTTTCCTATAGCTTTTGGAAAGCAGAGGCATGTAGCAAAATGTCTTTCAGTTTTATGTGGCAAACAGATAAAAGCTATAAAAGCTGATACCTTTGCTGTGATTGGTGAACTGATTATCTCAATGGGTGTGAAGCTGCTCAGCTTTGGTGTAAAAAAAAAATAATAATAATAAAAATTATATATATTCACACACTGAATTCAGGTGGCCCCTTACTTCCAGTGAAAGTTAATATTAATGCTTCAGAATACTAAGACATTTTGGACAACGCCATGCTTCCAACTTTGTGGACATAGTTTGGAGAAGAACCTTTTCTATTCCAGTGCACAAAGGAAGCTCCATAAAAACATGGCTGGATGAGTTCAGTGTGGAGGATCTTGACTGACCCACACAGAGCCCTGATCTCAACCCCATCCAACACTTTTGGGATGAACTGGAGATTGTGATCCAGACCTTCTCATCCAACATCATTGTCTGACCTCATAAATGCTCTGCAGAACGAATGGACACAAATTCCCACAGAAACAAAATCTTGTGGAAAGCCTTCCAAGAGTGGAAGCTGTTATAGCCGCAAAGGTGGTACCAGCTGCATATTAAAGTCTATGTATTTGATGTATTTGCAAGGTCATTAAAGTACCTGCTGGTATAACCGTAAGGCGCCCCAATACTTTTGTCTGTAAAGTCTCTCAATCTTACGGGCAGCAGTAACAATGTAGGATAAAACTGTAGCCCTATTTATGATATAGCAATATAGTTGCTTATACATAATTCATATTCATAATACAATCCTTCAATGGCAAAACAGTTTCGTGAGACACGTGTCCTATTATTTAATGGTCTTCACTGATGCCAGCAGCACTCCACACCACTTCTGAAACACTGTGTGGCCTTAAATACTTCGATATTGCGATCGATTAGCTGAAGTGTGTATTTGTTGACCCTCTCCTATTTTCAGTCCTCACGCATTTCCACAACGGGGTGACCCAAATGTTGACATTTCTCAAAGAATGTCTGGACCAAAGTAAATACCAGCACAGTAATACAGACTCGAACACAGCGAATCACAGAAAAGACACGGGACAATGCAACCTGGAGCTAGACCTGATCGTCTGTTCTGCAGGTATTAGTATTAGCAACACAAAAAAGAAAACACTTCCAAGACTTCAAGTCATTGGGACAATAATCTCAAGACACTGAGTCAATACTGTTAATGGCTTATCATTAACTGCTAAAAGGGAAAATGTCTCGATACATGGAGATGGACCATCGGGCCTGCTCTAAATGCATAGGGGAGATTTCACTCCACAAAAAAATATATATATTTTAAACCAGCACCACCTTCTGGGATAGGCTTATAAATAAAACCATCACAAACGTCTTACGAAGATTTAATGTACATTTATTCTTAACACGTGGAACATATAGTATAAAGATTTCATACTGAATAAATGATATTCATTAAGCCAAAAAAAAGGAGAAAAAGGAATTTACATCAAGTTTTTAGCTACATCGTCTGAAATACAAATATGCAGAATCCATATCACTGGGAGAGGGTAGGGATGACTCCTTTAGTGACTGCCTATGTTCGGATGAATGTAAAAGCTCACTCGGAGCCATCTGATATATTTCTCTACACCTGAACTGATCTGCTCGGGTCGGGGTGGGGGTGGGGGGGTCCTGTGCCCCAGGCGAATGGAAAGGAAATGGGTTAAATAAACACATGGCAATGCGCAATGAAGGAATCTTGAGTGTAACCTTTAATTCGTCAAAGATTAAAAATGGTGAAGAGCGCCATAAGGTGAGAGAGAAAGAGGAAGAGACCAAAGAGTTTAATGTACAACATCATTATTTACACTGCAGCCTGGACTGCACCTGGAGCTCAAGACCAGTCCTAAGAGGTGATTTTCTTTAAGGGTCAAGTCATACAATCAAGGGACAAAGAAGAGGTCGGGGTGTTGTAGGTTCACGATACTTTGGGGGAAAGCCGCCTTTTCCTCTCTCAACATGAACTAAAATCATTTTTAAAAACTACAGTTTTTGCTGCCAAGCCAGCGTTCTCAGTGTGAAACAGTATTATTACAGTATGTTTACAGTTTGTCTTAAGGTGTACAGTACAAAAAAAGTCCTACAATCTACTGCACAGGCCTCCCACTTTACAAATGTCTGTTCACAGCCGACGACCTGGTTCCTTTAGAGCTGAGTGTATATATCATCCAAGTTACAGCAACTCGTAGCACACAAAAAGAGTCTGAAACTGTTCAGCCTCCAAACACGAACTATATAACGGGGTGGTCTCTGTGCCCGCCAGCCCAGCCGGCCCGAGGGAGGACACGGGCACTTTTATTCCCCAAACTCACTGTAAACGTGACAGCAACTTTGGTTACAGTTTTTTGTTTTGTTTTTTTTTTGTTTCGTTTTAAATCTACTTTATTTCATTAAAAAAAAGTCCTTCCCAAAGGGCAGCACACTCTCGCAGGCTAGGGTCTCAAGCCGCTCATCCATGTTAGTTTCTCTTTGTCTTATCCATAAGTGTTAAATTCACTACGACTTTTGTGAAATCCTTCCTTTAGAGAGAAGTGAAAAGTAGAAAGGACAGACAGTGGAATCTGAGGTGATTTTGCATAAATTAAAAAAAAAAAAAAGAAAAAAAAAAGAAAGAACAAAAGATACAGTCAAGTCATTTTTGCCATTACATTTTCTCCACTCACACGCAGATGTGAAAAAAAGTGGGGGGGGGAGGAGGGGGACAAAAATCCACCCCACAGCTGTCATGACTGGCCAATCAGAAACAGTACGTCACAGATCACATGGGACACCAGCGAGTTCATGAGGGGGGACACCGAGACATCCAGTAGCCGCGATTCGTACAACGTGAACTCTGAGTGGTTCTCCTCTACCTTGGCGAGGGCATGCAGGGCGCGAGCAGCCCGCCGCATCATGTCCACGCTGGTGGGCTCGAAGTGCGCCCCCTGCATGTGCAACAGCGAGCCTTGGCTTTGCTGGAACTGTGTGGCCGCTAGACTGTCCTCCAGAAAGCCCAGGAGGTTTCCCACGCTGCCCTTCTGCATGGCGATGGCCCGAGCGGCTAGGCTGTCGCCCTGGGCCAAGTTGGCCAGCAGCACCACAGCCATCTCACGGCACACGGGCACTTTCCTTTCACCGACCAGGCGCACCAGTGAGCCAAACAGTTTCTCCAAGCGGCTGAAAGGTGGCGTGGCCAAAATGAGGTCAACGTTGTTGTCCTGGATGCTGAGCTTGCTGAGGGTCTCAAGGACCAGTCTCTGAGGGGACAGAGCTCCATTAAGCCCCAGTGAGGGGAAGGGGTCGAGGGCTTCAGCTGAGGGACAGACGGCCCAGTGGAGAAGGCCGTCCAGTAGGGGCAGGCAAATGCTCTCAGGGTAGATGGAAAGGTCCAGCTGGCCTGAGATGTTCGCTAGTGTGACCAGGCAGTTTTCCCGCAGGACTTCGAGACAGTCCCACCACCACTCGTCTCGCTCGCAGCTAACCCCCTCGTCCTCCTCTTCCTCTTTCTCATAAGTAACTGGAGCCTGCTTGCGTTCAGGGTGCCGGTGGTGCAGCAGCACTAGACGGCCCAGAATCAACAACAGGCCTGGATGCTTAGACATTTCATGGTCGTTGCCAGGGATAAAAGACAGGCTACGGACGATATTAGAGACACAGATGCATCGTCGAGCTAGTGCGTCCTGCCAGTCCGACAACGTACACAGTGGGGTCTCGTCCTTGCTGTGCGGCTCATCCTCCAGGATCTTCACGCTGCTGCTCTGCTTTGCTGCGTCAAGGCCAAACAGGAACTTCTTGTTCTCCTTGTCACTTTCCGCGCTGCCTTGCACCGCTTCTTCCGTCACCGACCCTGGCCGGGCCAACAATACGTCATCGATAGTGGCTGTTATAGTAGTAGATGCACTGGCAGTTGCTGTGTTCCTCTCTTCTGTTGATAGTTGGTCTGATGACGCCTGCGGTTGAGACTCTGGCTGTTGCTCCTGTTCTTGCTGCTGCACACTTGTCTGTGTCTTCTCTCCCTCTGCAGGAACAGGCTCGGCTATTGCAGTGGCCTTTTTCCGGGACTCTGTGTTGACAGGCACCCTTTTAAAAGGCTTTAGCATCTTGCTCTCAAAGTGTGTCTGGATGTGCTCTGTGGTGTCACCTCCGCCAACGCTCCAATGAATCAAGCCACTGTCAAAGGTCTGCCGCCGGCCCAGTTTACTTGTGCGCCCAATAACAAATGGATCCTTCTTCCGCACTACTTTGATGGGAAGCTTGTCAAATTTACTAGCCTGCTTGGGTTTCTCCTGTGGTGCGCTGCTGTCCTGTGATGGAGTAGACACCCTAGGCTCCTTAGATGTTGAAATCTGCTGCTCTTCTTCAGACTTCTCATCCTGTGCAGACTCGTCTTTCTCCTGCTTCACCTGAACGTGTGACGTCTGATCACTTCTCTTCTCTTCTTCCTCCTCCTCCTCCTCCTCATCGTCCTCATCCATCTGTTCAACCTCAGGGCATTCTTCGTCAGACACCTCGGGGTCTACCGCATCCGGATCAATCAGTGTACGCTGCCCCGGATCTCCCACCTCATATTCTTTCAAGATGCCAAAGATCTCAATGAGGCATCTACGGAAGTATTCCACTACCAGTTCGAGGAAACCAGTAAGCTGAAAAAGACAGATAAAAAGTCAGACTAAAGTCAAACGCATCAACATGTGTCATGCAGCATAGTATGTTGATCATTACTGTGGTGCAGCAAACTTAACAGTGCTTGAATCTCACCTGACACAAATTGAAGGTGGAAATGCTGTTGTCATCATATAGAAGAACATTGATTGTGTCCAAGGCCCAAGTGCTCTCAGCTAGCAAGCCTGATTTGAGGGACATCATGACTCTCCAGGCTTCTGGTGTTCCTATACATGTACACACATACACGTAAATATACATATATATTTAAAGGAATGTGGAAAAACAAGAACAAGATGTTGATGTAAACAAGCAGCCTCTTACCAATATCTTTCATAGTGAGTCTGCGACGTGGTTTAAGAATGGGCTGGGTAGACTCCACAGAGCCTGGTGGAAAGGCAACGTCTCTCCTCATCATGGGAGGCTGTACGGGTGGTGGAGCTATGTGCGAGGCTGGGACTGGAGGTCCAGCTTTTTGGATCTTCATCCCAGAGTGCATGTAGGTGGATTTGCTAGGTGACGTCCTGTTCTCCATGGGCCTTGGCATGGGTGTTGGGCTGGACACCTGTGGAATGTGGTTTTGAGAGGCCTGATAGTTGGACTGCAACGTTCTACTCATTGGTGGTCCAGACCCTCCATGCCCATAGGGAGGCTGCCGCTGGTTGACATGGCTAGGCCATGGGCCCTCATGATTAATTCGCTGGTCTGAGGACATCATGTCCTCTGAGCGGTTCATGCTGTGGTAGCCTGGGCCCTGGGCGGGAACACCAGGAGGACCCTGTCGGTTGGGGTAGTTCGGATAGTTCATCTCATTGCGTCCTTGCCACATGGGGCCCTGCGGACCATCAGGAACTGATGGCATGGGGCTGCCCATTATCTGTGTTTGCATGGAGGACTGGGCGTTGGGGCCTCCAGAACTGGGTCCCCTGTCCCTACCAAAACCAAAAGGGAATTGACTCTGTGGACCAGCTGGGCGTCGGTCTGAGCCAGGATAGGTGTTATACTGGTTGTATATCTCCTGCTGGGATTGGGGTCCACATGAAGCCTGAGGGCCCTGTTGCTGCTGACCACTGAATGGATACATCTCTCCCTCATGACGCTTTGCTGGGGGACCATAGCCACCATCTACAGGTCTCTTCTGTGTGTAATTCTACAAGCAAGGGGATGGAATTTTGGAAATTTGTTTGACACACATCCACACAGACTGCATTTTACAAAAACAAAAAGATCTGTATGATCAAGTTATATTAATAATAAAATCAATATAAAATACTAAATGAAACAATTTGTGGCTCAAGTTTTATAGCGCTGTACAAACCGGCTGCTGCTGTGGGTACATTCCTGGTTGCGGATTTGGGTACGGTCCACCAGGGGGAGCACTTTGGCCAGGGTACTGATTACCATAGGATTCATGCCTACAAATAAGGGGAAAAAATGGCCAAAAAAAAGGATAGGTGTCAGCGACATTAACACTAAGGAGGAAAATGTACGTATTTCTTTTGCTTTGATATCAAACCTGTCGTCAATAATAACCAATAATTCAACATCTTAAATGTAGCGATCACTATCAACCTAGACATAGGCAGTGTTACCTTCCACCTATTTATTTTGAATGGCCCTTGAGAAAAGTATCAGTCTTAACCTTTTCTTTAAAGCAAGTGTGATGTGTTAGTTATGAAATAGTATTGACCAAAATGAAAGTTTTTAATTTTAAAGTTACACCTGCCCAGATATTCCATATATGTACTTGCTTAAAATTAACACAACAATAATACACAGTAACCTTGGTTGCTGCGGAGGCCGGTTAGGTGAGTACATCCCCGTGTCGGCATTGGAAGGCATCACGTTGGGCTGTGGAGCTCCAGGGCCCATACTCCCATCTGGAGCCATTCCTGGCTCTTGTCTGCAAGAAGAGACCAAAATATATATGTACTTTCAAAGTTGCTATTTCTTTAAATACTCTGGCGCCATACATATGCAAAACAAAAGATGATATGTCAAGTCATACCTTCTGTCATATCCTGGTCCATACGGATACTGCTGTCTCTGGCCCATCTGCATGTTGCCCATAGGTCCTGGAGGCCCTCTGTTATACTGTTCACCCATTCCACTGTTGGGGCCTTGTCCTGGAGTCATGAACTGCTCACCAGCTGTAGAAAATATAGCAGACACATTGAAGGACCTTTCTTTGGCCTATCTTACTGAGAGCAAAACAATTAAAACCAGGAGAATTATTTGAAAGCTAATGGCTTATTCTATTATCAAATAAACTGAAACCTCTTGTAAAATGGGAATGCCCCAAGTGCTTCACTTAAAAAAAAAAATAAAGAAATAAATAAAAATAAAAAAAATCTCACCTTTCCTCATGCCACCGAAAGGATCCTTATTGGGCTCATAGGGACCCATGCGACCCATCATATCTGGAGGTCCACCCATGCCAGGTTGGTACCCAGAGTTGGGAGTCATTGAGTTCCGCCTAGGAAAGGCAGGGTCTCCTCCATCAGCAAAGGGGTCCTGAAGATTCACACTGCTCCTGTGAGGGACAGACAAAAACACTCACTTTCACTACAACAATACCTAATTGACTTGCCTTCATTAATTTTGCAACAGGCAATGATGGCTATCCATCTCAGGCCGCTGATATAAACAGCTCATAGTAACACATTTTTGGCAGTTATCTTTATAGCCGATATTTCCGAGACAATTTTTACCGTCCACCAGGCAAAGGGGGCATCTGGCTGTGGGGTGTCGAAGCTGGGGTGGGGGGTTTCAGGTCTCCACCTTCAGCCATGGAGCTGCTTGTTGACTGCGGAGTTTGAGGGCCCTGTAAAGACCCAGATCCCGCTGGAAAAGAACACAGAAAGACCAGTTAGAATTATGCTGCCTCATCAAGAACATGGCCGAGTCCAAAACTACAAACACACTTAAGACACAGCCAGTGTCTTCTGCAGTGTTTCTTAATGGGGAACCACTTTCCTCTATAACTTCCTCAATAAGTAGTAATAGAAGGAGTATGGAGGTGTGCGGCGCTACCCCAGAATTCTACCCTCCTGCAGATCTACAGCCCAGTGCTAAACTTTCGCGTAACACTGGTCAAATGATGAGTTTCATGATTTTCTAAGGGGAAATTACTACACACACTACACAGAGATTATTACACATTTGCTATTTATTTGTTTACTAACACATTATTTTTTGCAATGTTATGTTAACCAATAAACAGAAACCGTGCTCTAAAATTTGCAAAAAATTAACACTTGTTACATGTAGACGATGTGTGCTTATTTCACTTCCATAAAACATGTAATTGACCAGGGGTATATAAATGTTTGCACCTGACTGTATCTTGCAGAATTCAGCCCCAGCACAAATTTAACACACCTGCAGCAACTAAGGTAGACAATTTCTGCATTCTATCACTGTTTATGAATCAGCAGATATGTACATGAAAACACTAATTATATGGTCTGATGATATGGATCAGTGAACACTTCAGGAAGGCAGATCTTTAGGAGCAGATCATCAGATCACTGTTTTTAGTGGGCTGGTGAAAACCTAGGTGGTTTTTTTAAACTGGACAGCACCGACCAAGTAGCATAAACAGCACTGACACGGGTCTGCAATAAACTGACAGCCAAATAAAAGTACTTTGCAGTTCAAAGTATTAAGCACTGCATTAAAGCACCACATGACAGCATGCCTGAAAAGGACGCCAGGAATGTGCAAGCTTCATCGCTGTGTGCCTCGACGCAGCATTTTTGGCACTTCTCTTGGTACCGCTGGCACGCAGGTTCTGGCAGCACTTAATTCCATTTGAGGAACCTCCACCACTCCCTCCCCACAATTGCTGAAGGGAAGCACAGTGTTCAGCATCTCAGCATGTCAGACCCTCCCCACTGCCGCTACTAAGCCACAGAACAACCATAGGGGAAACTCAAGCACTGTCAATTTACGAGCAGAGCTGCATGAGAAGACTCTGCGTGTGTATGTGTGTAAGAGCGAGAAAGAGCAAGTGTGCTGTGTGTGTTTTTGCGCCACATGTGAGTTCCTTTCCTGAGCCCAGCTGAAAGACTCACCATTGGCATGGCTGGCTGATGAGTCATGCATCCATTCATTAACTTGTACACACACACACACAGAGGGGTCATTACCAGGTCAGATTTATTCACGTCTCACACTTCACACACATGCACACGCACCCCTCCCGCCCCTTCTCTCACACACACACACACACACACACACACACACACACACACACAGACACACACACACACACACACACACACACACACAC
>JBBIGA010082062.1:0-11610 GCA_037576975.1 Alestes dentex | reverse complement strand
GAGAAATCTGACCTGAGAGTCTCCAGTTTACAGTGTGAACTCTTCAGTCCAGCAGAGAGCAGCTCCACTCCTGAATCATGCAGGTCATTGTTACTGAAGTCCAGATATTTCAGGGGCGAGTTTTCCAGGTTTAAAACTGATCCCACATTCCCACACGTCTTTACTCCAAGATTACAGCCAGATAGTCTGCAAAAAAGAATAAATGCCATCGTAGTTCTGCCCTTCAGCCAGTTCTGTCTTAATTTATAAGTTTATTATTGGATGTCCATTTCTTTCATTCAGACTTTATTTAGACATTGTTGGTATGGACTTTCAAATGTAGAGGAAGTAGGGAAGTAGGAGTAATGGAAAAATAGCAGGCAGGCTGTGAACAGACAGAGCATAAACTGTTTGTGAGGAATGAACAGTGTATCATTGAATATTTAGCAGAGGCATCGCTTGTATGTATATAATGTTTTTGCTCTTATAAAAGGTAAAACCAAATTAAAAAATATGTGATGAACTAAGAAACTATGTTGTTTTTTTACATTATGAACACTATTTCAGGCCTTGTGGCTAGATTACTGCCATTGTGTCACAGAACGGTCGGTCTGGACCGAAAAGGTGAGAAGGAGGCACAGCTGTGGATCTCCATAATGATCCATTTTTCACTAAACATAAACAGAGCAATGCAAATGGGAACCAGGCTCAGAGGCCAGATGAGAGGGTAAGGAGAGGATTTGAGTAGAGAGAGGAGGGGGACACAGACTGATAAGGACAGGTGAGAACAACACCACAATATCACATTAATGCGCCACATCACAACGAGGGCAGAGCCCCTTAATATACCCCCTACCAGGGTAAATCAGTTCTTAGACTAACCATCCCCAGCTGTGGCTTGTGGAAAGTCCAGAGTCCTGCAGTGACCTCTAGCAGTCGCTGACTGGTACTGTGACAGTACCCCCCCCCACGCAAATGGCGCCACTCCGGGGCACCTAAACGGATCTCCCAGCCCATCTGACAGTGGAAGGGGGGTGGACGAGGGAGCACAAGGTCCTTCCGCCAAGGCGGTGGTGGGTGAGGCGGTGAAGGAAGTTGTCTCCATGCAGGGAGAGAGGCCAGGGTGGGAGCCACGGCGTCAGGAGGCGGAGCTGGGGCAAGGGTCACAGTGTCTGGAGGTGGAGCCAGGGCGGGAGCCACTGTATCTTGAGGTGGAGCTGGGGCGGAAACCGGCACTGGGCCAGGAGCTGAGGCTGAGGCCAGTGCGGGAACCAGCACTGGGTCAGGAGCTGAGGCTGAGTCCGGTGCAGGAACCGGCGCTGGGTCAGGAGCTGAGGCCGGTGTGTGAACCGGCGTTGGGTCAGGAGCTGAGGCCGGTGCCGGAACCGGTGCTGGAGGAGCTGAGGCTGGTGCGGAGACCAGCGTTGACAATGCTGAGGCCAGTGCGGAGACCAGTGCTGGAGTCTGGGTGGCTGGTGCGGAGACTGGCGCTGGGACCATGGGCAAAGAGCAGTGCGCTGGGGCCACGGGCGGAGAGAAGGTCGAGAGGCCGGCTGGGGCTGCAGAGAGGGTCGAGAGGCCGGCTGGGGTGGCAGAGGGGGTCGAGAGGCTGGCTAGGGCTGCAGAGGGGGTCGAGAGGCTGGCTCGGCCCGCAGAGAGTGTCGAGAGGCTGGCTGGGGCCGCAGAGAGGGTCGAGAGGCTGGCTGGGGCTGCAGAGAGGGTCGAGAGGCTGGCTGGGGCTGCAGAGAGGGTGGAGAGGCTTGCTGGGGCTGCAGAGAGGGTCAAGAGGCTGGCTGGGGCCACAGAGAGAGTCGGGTTGAGAAAGGCTGTGGGACGGATTGGAACGGCACTGGGCTGAAACGGAGCTGCACTGGGCTGGACTGGAGCAGCAGCGAGCTGAACTGCGTGGGACTTGAGCTGAACTGAGAGGGACCTGAGCTGCACTGAGAGGTACCTAAGCTGATATGAGAGGGACCTGAGCTGGTCTGAGAGGGACCTGAGCTGATCTGAGAGGGACCTGAGCTGATCTGAGAGGGACCTGAGCTGATCTGAGCGGGACCTGAGCTGGGCTGAGTGAAACCTGAGCTGGGCTGAGCGAAACCTGAGCTGGGCTGAGAGAGATCTGAACTGAGCAGAGAGAAGCTGGGTTGAACTGACCTGGACTAAGTTGGCCTGAATTGACTGGGCGATTGAGAAGAGGTAGACTGCTGAGAAGAGGTAGACTGCTGAGAAGAGGTAGACTGCTGAGAAGAGGTGGACTGCTGAGACGAGATGGACTGCTGAGATGAGGTAGACTGAGGGAGAGCGCTGAGCGGCTAAGGCGAAGTTCCACCCAAAGACTGAACTGAATCATCCCCTCCAGCATCTCGGGAAGCTATACTCGGACAGCCATTTCTTCTCTGAGATGTGGGCCGTCAGGGTACGGAACTCTGTCGTGTACTCCTTTACCGAGCGATCTCTGAAGGAACTCACTGAAGGAACTCGCCAGCATTTCACCGCTGTTATGGGCGCCACCATCTTGGATTCGCCGGTCTCGGAGCGAAGGGAAAACTCCAGTGGAGCTGGCTGGTGGGTTCAGAGAATCTGCTGTGCCTTCAGGGTGGCGCATTCTGTCACGGAACAGTCCGGTCCGGACCGAAAAGGTGAGAGGGAGGCACAGCTGCGGATCTCCATAATGATACTTTATTCACTAAACATAAATAGAGCAATACAAATGGGAACCAGGCGCGGGCGCCAGATGAGAGGGTAAGGAGAGGATTCGGATAGAGAGAGGAGGGGGACACAGACTGAGAAGGACAGGTGAGAACGACAACACAACATCACATTAATGCGTTACACCACAACGTGGGCAGAGCCCCTTAACATACCTCCTACCAGGGTAAATCAGTCCTTAGACTAACTATCCCCAGCTGTGGCTTGTGGAAAGTCCCTAATCCTGCAGCGACCTCTAGCGGTCGCTGACTGGTATTGTGACACATTGCAGTACCAGTCAGCAAATACCAAAGTTCGCAAAGGTAAGAAGCAATACCTAAAACGTAGCTAAGAGTCCAAAATCCAGTAAATACAATCACAAGGCAACAAAAACAAATCCGCATGGCAAAAGAGAAATCCAAAATTCAGAACAGGGTCAAAGTAGACACAACAGAGAACTGCAGGAAAGTTAAAAGAGAAACATTCAGTAACTAGAAAGGTCTAGTATACTTCACACAGAGGGATTATCTCTTTGGTCTATATGTACTTCTTGGCCTAAAACTCAAGTGATCCTGATCTTCTAATTAGAGGTGTCACATGATTAAAACAATCATCTAATTAATTATAAGTTCTCAGATTAATTGATCTAAATTAGTAACACATTTTTGCTGTAAAAGCATGTAAAAATATAAATGAATTTTGGCATATGAGTGAATTAATAATCAACATTACTGACATTCAACGTCTCTTTTGTTTAATAACTATTTCTGTTCTGTACTTCTGCAGCAATGGTCACAGCAATCAAAAATATGACCTAATATACTGAGAGAAAAAATGCTTCAGCAAGAACAATGACAGAACTAAGTCCCTCTATAAGGTGCAGTATATATGCACACACAAGCACAGGTGTTCTGATGATTTATGCTGCTTTGTCGAAAAATGCTACCATAGCGCAAATTGACAGCTAGCGTGTTTCGATTAACGATGTCTTGTCGGAAAATGCTACCTTGAAGCTTATTCAGTTTATACCGTCAGTTTAGCACTGATTAATGATGAGCAATAGGCAAATAATATGCATAATGAGAAGAGCCTAGAAAGTTAGATAGATCTTTAGAGGTGCATAGTGTCAGTTTATACAATGAACACTGAGAAATGCTACCATGCAGCAGAGTGTTCTGATGATTCCTGCTACCCTGTGGAAAAATGCTCCCTTGAAGCTCGTACAGCTGCCAGTGTTTCAAAGAAGCACAGATTTATGGGTGTGGAACTGAATCCCAAGACTGTGGAACTGCACATACGCAGAAGGGCACCGTAGCATGGGTAGCATGTTTCGACAGAACACCGGACCGGGTTAAAGTCACGTGGTGCGATTAATCAGCATGATTTTTTTAAACAAGTTATTTTGTCTGAAATTAACACGTTAATTCAACTACCCTTCTTCTAATTAAGGGCTTGTGCAAAGCTCCGGAGTGGATCTTCAGAGAGGGTTGTCTGTTTGCCCCTGACACTAACTCTGATCCAGGGCCAAGCTTTACAATAAGTTTACAGTTTAACATCTATTTTTCATTCAAAAATGACTTCGTTAAAAACTGACCTGAGAGTCTCCAGTGTACAGTGTGAACTCTTCAGTCCAGCAGAGAGCAGCTCTACTCCTGAATCCTGCAGGTCATTGTTACCGAGGTCCAGATATTTCAGTGGTGAATCTGAACTGAGCACTGATGACAGAGCTTCACATGTGTCGCTACTGAGGTTACAGTGATCCAACCTTGAAATTAAATATTATAATTACCATTTAGAAGGACAAAATGAAGTTATTCCAAAGCCTATGTATTGTGTAGTACGTCTATACTTGTTTTCTGGCATTCTTTTTTCCAAATCTTCTAGAATCTCTCTCATCCTTAATTTCATACATCCACAGTTTACAGTTTGAAAATTATTAAAATATTACTGAAAATGTTCTTACATAGCTATTCTGGTGTTTTTCACCACTGGCAGGAGTCTCCTCAGTCCCTCTTCTGATGGTTTGTATTTCTTCAGCTCAAACTTCTCTTGGGTTTCCTCTGACATCTGCAGCACAAACACCAGAGCTGACCACTGTGTAGATGAGAGTTTCTGTGCTGAAAGATCTCCTGAGTTCAGGTATTTTTGAATGTCATCTGTGAGAGAGCTGTCTTTTATTTCACTCAGACAGTGGAAGAGATTAATCGTCTCTTCAGTGGATTTTGTCTCCGCAATCTTTCTCTTAATATAGTCTACAGGGTCCTTCAGTCTCTCTTCTTTGATTTCCATTTCTGGCTGAAGACTCTTGAGGAGCCTCTGATTGGACTCCAGTGAGAGGCCGAAGAGGAAGCGGAGGAAAAGGTCCAGGTGTCCATTTTCACTCTTCATAGCCTGATCCACTGCTGTCTTGAGGAGATCATCCAGTGTGTGTTTGAACAGCCATTTCATTTTCTCCAGTGGATTCTGAAGGAGTGGGTTGTATCCTGGACTGAATGTGAGGAACACAAACACAGCAGCAAGAAACTCCTGGAAACTCAAATGTACAAAGCTGAAGATCTTCTCATCCTTCTTAGAGATTTGTGTACACAATCCAGAGTACACAACAGCTTCCTTAACACCAATGCCACATTTTCTCAGGTCTTTCTCATAGAATATGAGCTGTCCCTTTTGTAACTGAAGAAAGGCCAACTTTCCCAGCTTCAGTACACTCTCTACGTCCAGCATGTCTCTCTCCTTGTTGTATGTTGTGCTGTATTTCTTCCTCTTTATTCTTGTGTGAAACAGCAGGAATCGAGTGTACATTTCTGTAATAGTTGTGGGAGCATCTGTCATTTCTTTGTTGGTCTTTAGCATTTCCTGAAGCACAGAGGCTGAGATCCAACAAAAGACTGGAATGTGACACAAGATGTGAAGACTCCTTGCTGTTTTAATGTGTGAGATGATTCTGTCAGCTTGATCCTGATCTGTGATTCTCTTCCTGAAATACTCCTCCTTCTGTGGGTCACTGAATCCACGGATTTCAGTAACATGATCGAAATGCATATCCTGGATCTGTCTGGTGGCTGCTGGTCGTGAGGTGATCCAGACCAGAGCAGAGGGAAGCAGCTCTCCTTTGATGAGGTTTGTTATCAGTTTATCCATGGTGGTCTCCTCTGTGACATCAGTCACTTTCTTTTGACTGAAATCTAGACTGAGTTTACTTTCATCCAGTCCATCTAAAATAAAAGCCATCTTACGCTTGTCCTTCAAGATCTCCTTCACATCTGCACCCTTGAATTCAGGATGGAAGTAAAGTATGAGTGTCCAGAGGCTGTACTGTTCTTCTCTGATCAAGTTCAGCTCCCGAAAGGGAAGGGATAGAATGAACTCTAAATCCTGGTTGCATTTGTTTTCAGCCCAATCAAGAATGAACTTGTGAACAGATGCTGTTTTTCCCACTCCAGCAATTCCTAAAGTCAGCACTTTTAGACCAGGCTGTGCTTTGAAAATGGCACTGAATTTGACAGATTTTTCTTCTGATTTGGGAAAAAAGGCCTCAATCTGTCTCACTTCATGCTCAGGGTTCACTCCTCCTGTCCAGCCTTCAATCACGTAGACTTCAGTGTACGTGTCTTTTAAAGGGAAACTGCTGCTTTCCAGTGAATTGTCTTCACACAGCTTTGCAAATTTGATTGTGAAGGTTTTTTTCATCATTCTTTTGATATCACATATTTGTCCCTCTGTTGGAAAGTAGGAGCAAATAAATTATCCGTGTTTTGTGACACAGGAGTAAAGAAGTTTTGTGAGAGCATTATTCTTCTTATTATTATCTTTATTATTATTATTATTGTTGTTGTTGTTGGTGTGATGATGATGATGATGATGATGATGATGATGATGGTTATTATTATTATAATATTAAATATACTATTCATGTATTTCTCCTGTGTAAATTTAAACTGTAAACTAATCCACAGATTTACCACCTGTCTTGTAGTCTGCTGTTCTTTTTGGGGATTTCATAAGGGAAAGGAAGGCATGTTATAAATTTTAATTTTGGGATCTGATTCATATTGGCAGGTTTATGATGTATATCCGGAAGATCTGAAGTGAGGTTACCTGCTGAGGAGGCTGCTGCACTGCTTCCAACTTCTTCACACTTTACTCCATCTAAGAGAGAGAACATCAATATGATGAGTGCAGTAAAAGATTTGAAAAAAATCTATTAGCCCTCTTTACCCACTCATTACTGGTCAGGACCCCCACTGGACCACAGAGCTGTATGATTTGTGTTGGGGACAACAGTGACACTGACATGGTAGAGCAATGTTCAGTCAGGCAGTGACAATGAAGTGTTTAAAACTCCAGCAGTACTGCTCTGTGCAACACACACTCTAACGTGCCACTAGTGTCAGTATAAGTGCTGTGCTGAAAATGATCCACTGCTTCAATAATGTCTGCTCACTGGTGGACCAGTGGGTCTCCTGAACACTGATCAAGGGAGTTATAAGGCAGGTGTATGTGTAAGAGTGGCTTATCAGTGGTTTTTAAGAAATATACAAATTGTAAATGTATATTCAATAAACACTGAAAATATTACTGGCAGTTTGCAAAAGAATATCAGGGCCGTAGGTTTGTTCAATAGGTCAAACTCACCTTCAAAATATGAGAGAATCCTATGTAATAAAAACAGCTCAAATCAAATAACTAAGTAATAAATAAATACGCAAATAAACAGAAGCATGTTCCCACTAATGTTTTACTGTATCATCGGAGTGTTTAGGGACTCTTAAACACACCCATGACTTCCATCCACTGTTTTGCCAGGAAACCAAATTTTGCCCCATGACTTCTATTTGCTTCTCTCTTCAATCCAGTTTATTTAAGTATTTGTATGAATATTAAAAAACTCTTTCATTTTAGATTGTTTTAGGTTTTTTGTGTTTATGTTGCGTTTAGGCTGAATGCTAACAGATTTAGGCTGAAAGGCTAACTCAGTTCATTTAATCCTCTTCCATCCACAGGAATGGGTTCTGTACTAGTTTGTGCACCGCAGAGCTTTTCTACCAAAATGAATCAAAACGTAGCTGGTGTTTCCAGTATAAAACATGACAACATCAGCGGGTGTGTCACTTCACAGTTTGGAGAGGAAGCAGAATGCAATAATTGAGAATGCAATGGAAAAGGATAAATCTTATAAACAATGTTTGTTTTTGATGAAAACAGATATATGCAATAACAGAACAAAAGCTCACTCTTCCACTGTACATGGTGCAATGTCCTCCACTCATGATGCATCCTGGATTAAAACTGTTTTGCTGAAAACTGGTGGAATTGTAAGAACATGGTATGGCATTTTAATGACTAATAGAATGATGCTCAAGTCAATATTTTTTAGCCTTTTTTATTCAGTACACTTAAATTTCAGTTTTAAGTGTTATTTAGAACTGCAACACTGGCTGCCTACAGGTGATGACACTCACTACTATAAAAAGTAAATAAAAGTAAAAAAAAATATTTTGTGTTTCCAAACAAGTATTCAAATATTAATGGAATATCATGAAAAAAATAAATATACTTTTACTTTTTTAAACTTTAGATACTATATTCTTTTGTTTTTTAATCCAAAGATATTTGTACCAAATAGCTTTATGCATTACAACATTCTAACATGCAAAGCCATTTAGTAGAAACTCAGAATCTGTTTATAGAAAAACAAACTAAACTGGGCAAATGCCTGGAAGAGGATGCATGTTTATGTTATTTCCACATGCAGACCAGTGGGTGGTTACATCATAGTTAGGATCGTAATTGACGATTTGCAGCAGATGCAGCAGTTTGGCATCACCAAGTATCCTGTGTTACAGTTAGACTCCCTGTCCATCCCAACAAAATATCTGTATTTGTGTCAAAAGACCTCGTTTCTCTCATCTGATCAGAAATGTCCTCACCTGGATTCACCTGACACAACTGGAACCGGGTTCACATGAGACACACATTTACTTTAGGGCACCAAATACTCAACCTGGGTTTGGTGTGATGAGGAGGGTTTGTACACAGTAAAAATCATGTCACACACACAGCTCACATGACGCGCAAGAGGATTCAGTAGTGATGTGTGTCATATGGTATAAAGGCCAAGGTAGACATTGCTCAGTTGCTGAGTCATCACCAGACGTCCTGCCAGTTTATCTTTTCGGGATTGTTAGTACTCTGGTATCTTGTGTGTGAATGGGAACATGGATTCCAGTGGGACTCTTCTAGAGAGCATTCTCAGATCAAAGTGCATGGACTACCTGCTCTATCATGTTACTCTGAGATTGGGTTTATTCTCCACGCAACACTAGTGTAACGGTGGCCATTATTTGTGACAAAACCAAATGCACATATAGAGGAAGCTATAATGTTTAGACTGTTTTTTAAAGGCATCAGACATCATGGATTACATAAAATATCTTGAGATTTTACTGTAAACCAGTTCCAGATTCAAGATTGTGGTCATATTCAAAATTCTTAACACTCAGTGTATGAAACCTAAAGCTGTGAATATGGAGTAATGGAGTTTTATCTAGAAAATAAGAGCAAGATGAAAATGAAAAATAAGTATTTGTTACATTACATTTGAATAATTACCATTTCTCAGTCTGGTCAACAGATCTTCAGCCAGCTGATTCTGGTTTATCTTCCTCAGGATGATCAGTGTGATCTCTACAGCTCTGGCGTTCCCAAATTTTTGCACAATCTTGTCCACTGTGTCCTGCATGCTTGCCTTCTCCAACTGAGACTTTGGAATGCTGGTGAAACTTTCCCCACCATTAGACAGATGCCACTGGAACTTCTCCAGGTCCTTTTCCAACAGCTCCTCAAGAGTATTCAGCAATGCTTCTGCAGTGGTTTCCATCATGCAACACTAGAGGTAAAGAAGAACAATGCAGTCAAATTTAAGGGTTTTGATTCAGCTCATCTCAAAGATACTGAATAAACACTAGAGGTAAAGAAGAACAATGCAGTCAAATTTAAGGGTTTTGATTCAGCTCATCTCAAAGATACTGAATAAACACTAGAGGTAAAGAAGAACAATGCAGTCAAATTTAAGGGTTTTGATTCAGCTCATCTCAAAGACACCGAATAAAAACTTCACAGTGCAAAAACAATGCAATAAATATTTGTCTGTGATCTAGATAATTTTATTTTTTATTATTTTAAAATGATGTTGAAGTAATTGTGTGGTCACCACAGACAATTTTTGTAGAATTTCACTCTACCATGGCCCAGTGCCAACACCTGGCATAGAACCCGGGTGATCTCAGATCACACTACAGAACAGTAGTGGTCTGCATTACAGCACACAATATATTTTATTAGTATACTACTATATTATTAGTACTTAAGGAAGACAACAACAACCAGTCCAGAACTATCAGGACGGTGCAGTGTCAGTTTCTAAGGAAACAGAGTAGAGAAATATTGCCACCAAAAAGTGTGTGTTTTTTCTGGTGCACAATAAAAACTACCCAGAAATGCTGCATAACAGTGTGGTATGTCAGTTGTACCAGAAATTACCAGAAAAGAGGGTCTTCAAAACAGCACTGAGCTTTATTGGATAACAGCTGTCAGCACACCAGGCCTGTAATCAGAGCAGGACATCCAACATTATCCATTATCCACCGTCACCACCTCTTCAAGCTCTTCCACTCTGAAAGGGATAATACAATAAGACAAGAGCCTGATCACAGAACTCACATGTGACTGTCCCATTTAATGAATATAAAGATCACTCTGGTCAGTAGAGGTGCAGGAGATACAAGAGAAAACATTTCTGAAGACCAACACATCCTCACTTGATCTAAAAGTCAGCTCTGTGTCTATTCACCTCAGACAACACACACACACACACACAAACACACACACAACCCGTGTGCGTTCAATTTCATTAGACACAGAAAACCAATGGGAACATATTTTTGTCACAGTACATCACAAGCATATCTGAGGAAGACTCAAGAGGGTTGTGCTTCTATTCCAGGTAGTCTGTCAGTGTTTGTCTGTGGCAAATTAAAATGAGAAAAAAAGGCATTAGCTTTGGTGGCAGAAAAGTATCTTTAATTCTGGCTCTCACTGAGGATTTCCTGAAGCTGAGTAAAGTCTAATTATCAGACACATGTCAGAAAAGAAGCTGTATTCCCATTAGTTGGGGGCAGTATGAGCTAACATTTACATCACAGATGCAAATTGAAACACACTACATCTGTTAGTGTAGGTTAAGAGAGGTTTTTTTAAATACAGATATGTGATATCTAACAACTGAAGGATATATCAGATAATTTATTTTGCATAATAGACATTACAGGACCGAACAGTAAAAAGGTAAATCTGACACCACTGCTTAATGTTTAGAACACAACTTTTGAAAACCATTTACAAACAATGACTAAAAGGTTTTTTAGTGTATTTTTAACCTAAAACCTTTAGGTTTTCAACATTATCCTTCAAATTCAAACAATGGATGAAGATGTAAAACTGTTCCTTGAAGAAAAACCAAAGTGTGTTAAACTGCTAGACTTAGTATGAGCTGCTTCATCATTAGATCGTGTTCCTGCAGTTACTGTCAACAGTAACACATCTATAGCTGTTTACATCCGTCTATATCCAAACACTGCAGTCTGAAGTGAGTTCTGTGTTTATTTGTGGCAAACAGAATTTTAATAATTCTGTTTGCCACAAACAGAATCTCTCTACAGAAAATCAGTCCTTCCCATCGCTCCCTCTGTCACACATCAGACTCTAGAACTCCTCCCTCTGTCACACATCAGACTCCATAACTCCTCCCTCTGTCACATATCAGACTCTATAACTCCTCCCTCTGTCTCACATCAGACTCTATAACTCCTCCCTCTGTCACACATCAGACTCCATAACTCCTCCCTCTGTCACATATCAGACTCTATAACTCCTCCCTCT
>JBBIGA010082041.1:0-11611 GCA_037576975.1 Alestes dentex | reverse complement strand
GTGTGTGTGTGTGTGTGTGTGTGTGTGTGTGTGTGTGTGTGTGTGTGTGTGTGTGTGTGTGTGTGTGTGTGTCTTTTGCCCTGTTAGTGCTGGGAAGAGCACCGCAGCTCAAAAATGGGATGGAGTGAAGTCAGCAGCTTTTTATACTGTATATTAGAAATATTGCTGTTTTCTGATTTGTGGTTCTTTTCTGAGGCAAAGAACCTACAGCTGTACCTTCAGTTTTGAGAGCTGTCCCAGGTCTTTAGCTGCTGAAAATATTGTACCCTGAGAGAGAGAGATAGAGAGAGAGAGGGAGAGAGAGACAGAGAGACAGAGAAAGGGGTGGTGAAAACACTGTAGGAAATGAACTGTCTAAAAGCATGTGAAAATAATCCCAAATAAATAAATAAAAAGTAAACAACTCGACTATTTGTTGGGTTTGCTTTTGTTTTTAGGCCAAATTATCAGCTGAAAAGACAACATTTAATTTACTATTCAAATCTTCCTTTTTGTGGTAAAAAGCAGAAGGTAAAGATTTGTGCATCCCATCACAAATTTTGAGGATATATATAAATCCATTCATTCAAAAAAATTTTGGAGACACAAGTGTGTGTGTGTGTGTGTGTGTGTGTGCATGTGTTTGATTCGAGGGAAAGTCTTACGAAGGTGTCGTTGCCCTGCGGCAGGACAATGGTTTTCTCCAGACTGTTCATGACGATCCTCCACAGTTCCTTCAGCACCCGCTTCAACACTGTCTTCTCACACACCGACGCAAACAGCATCAAACTGCACACACACACACACACACACACACACACACACACACACACAACAAGGCTGGGTCAGATACTCTAACCCTTCGTTAAGCACCAATTCCAGATATCAATGAAGAGCCAAAGCCAGATTGACTCAGAGGTTTGGTGCTGTGCAATAAAAGTTCTGCCGAAAGCAGCTGTGACTCACTTCCCATCCAGAAAGTCCATCAGTGGTCGCAGCATGTTGTCCGAGTCGCCCTCCACCTGATTGCGGCTGTTTGCATTGACCGGCCCTTTAATCTGATACAGCAGACTGGCCATCTGCCGCGTGCACTCACCAATACGGCTCTGGAAACTGCACAAACACAGACACATAAGCGGTTAAAATAATAATATGCATGTATTAGTGATGAAGTGACGAACTGACTCACGTGTTTGAGAATGTCGAACTCAGCTCATCCAGCACGTTGTTCAGCTTCACCTGCAGCTCATTCAGGATATCACTGGCCTCTGAGTCCATCTGCACACACACACGCGCGCACACACGCGCGCACACACGCACACACAGAGCACTAGGTGTAACTATGTTGATGTATCGTGATTTCGCAATGAAAAGAGGTACAATTAAATTGCATTGCGTAATTATATTTAATATAACTGCCTTGTTTATACTGTCTATAGCACCAATCAACTACCCAGTCCAGCACATTCACCACACTCCCCCTGACCTTCCAGCACTAGTCTCTTTAGTAAACTGTGCCAAAACCAAATACAGCAAACCCCCAAAATTTGCGGTTGTTATGTTCCTAGAGCACCAGCGAATTCTAAAAATTGCAAATTTGTAATGTGTTAAAAAAATGACTAAAATGCCATATTTAGTGTAACCCCAAAATATGCAGTGAAATGGGCTCCCAAAATACTTTAATTTCATTTTAAACTCACCATAATACATTACACTTGTAATGTAAAGGTAAACCCTTATCTGTATTGTACAGTTTACACTGAACTGCTGTCTCCCGCTGTGCTAGAATGTAAAATACCGATGTTGCCCCTATAAAGTAATTTATTCAAGTGTGTTTTCTTTGGTTCAAGCAGGTAAATACAGTAATAGATTAATTTGTTTTCAGTAATAAAAATACAGTAAAATGTATCAGTAATCACCAATAATGAATGATATAGATTGAAGTAGAGGATTTACACTTCATCGGGCGGCGCCTCCTCCTCAGGTGCTTCAGGAGTCGTCGTATTGTAGTGACTCGCCGCTTAAAGCAGACACTGGACAGCGACTGAGCAGCTTAAAGTTAAAGTTTTTTCTTTAACCGTTGAGTTGCCGTAAGGCCACAATTCACGCCGCTAAACCTTGAACCAGCACCAACCCACTCACCTCTCTCACTCGCTCATCGGCCACGGCCACACTCACACCATGCACACACTCAAACTTTTTCTGGAGCTTAGGTTCATTGCCAGGTGCCTTAGAAGGTTCAGGGCGTTTGGGCGGCATCTTAGGGCTTTAGAAAGAACAAAACGAAAAACACAAGAACACGAGGGCAGCAGCCAGTATACGGTTGTTTGTGTTGTTTGTGTTTCTCTTGACAGTACTAAAAATGTATAGTTATATTTTATATGGAAATTTAGCTGAATTTACGTTAATATTTCTGTTACAAAATTAGTAAATAATATTTTTCTTAATCATTTAGCACTAAAATGCATAAAAGATTATATATCGCCATGCAAAATGCAGCTAAAAAATGTGGAGGATATTTGTGGTTTCTGTGAATTTGCGGGAATTTCCGCCAACAATTATTAGTTCTAAGAAATAATCCGCAAATGACTGAAGCCGCAAATTTGTGGGTGTTTACTGTATTCATTTTTTTCCCCCATTCAATACTATATGAAGATCTTGTTTACACCTGTAATGTTTATTTGATCATTTTTTTCCACAACTTTTATTACTTAGTTCTAACTGTTAATTTTCTCTGTAACTGACTAGAAATATATTGCACAGTCTCACAGATGTTTCAGGGCTCACAGAACTACATATTCTATTCTTCTTGTATCACTGTGTATGTGGCAAGTAATCTTGAATCTTGAATACTGAGAGAATCATGAACCGTTTTCAGTCTTAATTTGTTGAAAATATTGCGAGTGTATCAAACTGGAAGCTATGAACCAAATCGGGAGTCGACTACATTGTTACACCAGGCTGTGAAAGGCTGTGCTTGCTTTGTTATTTTATTATTGCTTAGGAAAGTCTATTCCAGCCTCTGGTTCTTCAAATAATTATCTATATAAAGAGAGCCAGTGAAACAGTCCCAATTTCTCCAAAGGTTATAAAATCACCCAGGTGTGTTGCTTTTCCCAGTGCTGTTTTATTCCATTCTTTTGATTCTCCTCATGTTGGAAACCAGAAACCATGAGCCCAGTGTGAAGGAGAAGGAGAAGTAAAAGAAAAAAAGACAAAACACACAATACACGCCCCCACCCATGTGAGATAAACACTCTGGTAGAGAGAAGGCCGAGCCCCACTGTGAGCACACACTGAGTAAATGATTCATCTCCTGTCCTACAGACACACACAGTATGCCCAGACCCACCTTTCCACTGTCAGACGGCACCTTCAGAGAGAGAAAAGTAAAGACATACATGTATTAACTCACTCACTGCCACATTACGGCATGACCCACCCCCTTACAATCAACCGGGGAAGATATTTAGAAACAAAAAAAGGGAATAAAAACATGATTTTCAGTGATTTTAGAAAAAATGCTAAAGGTAATTTGGTCTGTTTTGGATCGATGCACACCTTGGAAAAGATCTACAGTAATTATTCTAAATATTTCAATGAGTTAATCATAAACCCACCTTTTCTTTATCGGTCTTTTGGGGAAAAAAAAAAGAGAGCATGGAGTCTTATTAGCCTTATTACTCATAAAATAGATATTAACAGCCATGTTATATGTTAGAACTATATATAATCTATAGCCTGTACGTATGTTTTTGTGCTATACGTAACAAAGGCTTTGACTACTACATGTTTTAATGATATATAAAATATATATTAATATATGTTTATCTAGGTTACATTCTACTACGTTTAAAATTGTCTGAGCATAAAAACCCACCTTTTCTTTATCAGTCTTTTGGGGGAATAAAAAAAGAGCATGGAGACAAAATCTTATTAGCCTTATTACCCATAAAATAGATATTATATATTAGAATTATATATAATATATAGCCTATATCATATGTATGTATATATAATACGTTTTTGTGATTTATGTAACCAAGGGTTTGGCCACTACATGTTTTAGTGATATGTAGAATATATATTAATATGTTTATCTAAATTACATTCTATTAAGTTTAGAAATTTATCTAAGCATAATAACCCACCTTTTCCTCATCAGTCTTTTGAAAACAATGAGAGAAGACATAAAAGAAAATTAACCAACCAATTGAAAACGGGGTGTGTGGGGGTTCTAAAGCCTTTAGCATTGTATAAATCTGGTGCACATACAAAATCAACACCTTAGATAAACAAAAACAAACAAAAAAACAAGCAAACATGTTTTTCCACTCAAACATTTTATCATGTTGTTTCTTTTGCATGTGCACACCAGCGCCAAAGGTCCTGAATGAAGGACTTTGTGGGTAACCAGACAGCAGCGGAGACGGACACGGTAAAGAAACATCAGCCTGCGATTCATTTAAAAAAAAACAAACTCAAGTGTTCACACTGGCCAGTGATGGCTTTTCTGTACTGCGAGTCCAGAGTTCAGGCTGAATTCAGGCCGTGTTGTGGGAACTCACACTGGACGAGTGTGGTGAATGGAGAGTATGAGGGAGGGTGAGTGTGGGTGTTGAATGAGTTAAAGGAGCAGTCTGGCAAAAAATCGAATCCACGTAAAATCCCACTTATGACAAATGTAGTCGATCAATCAAGGCAGGCTCCATCCCAGACCTACGAGCTAATTTACACTACATTAAAAAACAAACAAACAACCAAACAAACAAACAAAAGATACACTGTTCTGTCAAAATTGTATTACAAGGAAACATTACAAATACTGGTTTTGAAGTGTAATGTAACAATATATACTGTAAGTGCAGTTTAATGGGTGTGAACGTACGAGTTTGATCAAAAATAACGAGATGGGGACGAGAAGGGGATGGAACTGCAGTCAAATAAACTAGGAAAAAAAGAAAAAAGGACAAAAGGAAACCACTTAAGCAAGTCTAGGACAGAACATAGATTGAGGCGAGCGTGTGATGACTTATTATTATACTATAATAATAACCAGCTACATTAGCCTCAAACCTCAGAGAAAGAGAAGAAAAAAGGAATAAAACTGAGAAAACATAAGCCAAATGTGTCCTGGTTGATCGACTTCATTTGGGGAAAATTTCAGACTTTTCTCTGAACTACTCCTTCAAATCAATAAAGTCACTCCAAGTAGGAAGAACACACCAGACAAGGCTGTTTGTGAGACACTGGGGCTGCGATGGTGTGTATTTGAGTGTGTGTGTGATTGTCAGAGTGGGAGAATGAGGAGATGGGACTGAAATCGTTGTCACTTCAGACCAACCACAAATGAAGATGCTCAAATTCCCTTTAACAAACCTGAACCAACTCCTCCCCTTCCTCCTCCTCCTCCTCCTCTTCCTCACTGTCGAAGAGCTGAGAGATGGAAGGAGGGAGGCAGAGCACACACTTCTGTCAGCCGAACACTAGAGGGCTGTCTACGCACACACTAATACTATTTCTCACCAGGAAAAGAATTTCACTACTGGACACTGAGGAGGAATTAGATTACATGTAAATCCAGTAGAGGGCGCAGAGGAGCTCAGTCCAGATAAACCAGGAAACAACCAGCTTACATTTCATAAACTGGTTTCAACCACATTTCTATTAATACATTATTGCTCAAATGTTCCATTTAACTTCTCACATTAATTATACTTATTTCGCAACTACTAACACAGTGTTCACTAAACCTTATATAACTACACATCATAGAGGATTTTAGATTCCACTTTGTAATTCTTTAAACAGAGAAGTTTTTAAATCATAAATAATAAACTGATGATAAATTACTTGAATAGAATAATGTCAAGTTATCCAAGTTATTCTAATTTCTAATTTCATTAGAAAGTTCTGGATATTTATTTCATTAGAACTCAGTAATGCTAGTTCAAACGTTTTATTAGAACTCCATTATGGATGCTAATTTACTATAATTCACTCTGGATAATAATTTTATCACAAAGTTATTCTAGTAATACATTTCATTCTATTAAAAAGCTTCTTATAATTTTATAATTTTATAATTGATTTCTTATTGTTCTGCATCTTTCTCTTGTTTTAGAATCTCCTACAGATCTATTCATGTGGTCACATTTAACATCCCACTTTTACTTCTGCAAACTTTTACTTCTATCTGAAAGCTGCTTTGATATATCATTGTATTATATTGTAAAATAGAATTTTCTTTCCTACTCTGTAGCTGTAAAACTATACATACACGTGCACACGGATGCATATGGTACTGCGCAAACGTCTTGAGCCACCCCTCATTTCTTTATATTTTGCTTGGAATCATCTTGTACTGACAGGTGTAAAACACTATTTTCTGTCTGTCAACCTTTGGCATATTGAGTATATTTCATGAAAGAAATAGGAACTTTGGAATAGACTGCAAAGAGCCTAAAGATACCAGGTGTCTAGATAAAGAGTTTCCAGCCACTCAGCACAACCAGTATACTGATCACCGCCTGATCATCTGGTATCATCTGCACCTGTTTCATTTACATTTAGCAGATGCTTTTATCCAAAGTGACTTAAGGGTCTTGCTCAGGAACCCAGTGGTGGTATGCTGAAGGTAGAATTCGAACCCATGACCTCTTGGTCCAGAGGCAAGTATCCTACCCACTAGGCCACCACCATCCCTTTCTTCACAAAAACATTCCTCTGAAACTGGTCTGGTTCAGGGACTGAACTGAAAATGAGAGTCTTTGAAAGTCCCTCAGGAAGCCTGGACAACTGTACTGAAGACTCCATTACAAATACAAGAAAGTTCGCATCTTTGGAAGAAAAATATGAAGAAATAAGAGGTGGCTCAAGACTTTTGCACAGGACTGTTTGCGCAGTTTTTTAAAGACCCACCTTAACAGCGCTGCAGTCGCGCTACAGAGGGAGAAAACAGAAAGAGCACAACTGTAAACACATAAGAGTAAATAAAATCAACCGCGCAGCTGCTGTTCACATCCGGAGAAACAGCACAGGTGGCAACAGGTCACGTTGTGGGTGTAATAATAAATGAATTTCCCAAATATTAATTACAAAAACACCCAAAGTCAACCATTCCAGGTGAAATTCATCACTTTATAAAGCAGTCACTCCGATTTCCTCCAGCACTAATGAAAAACAAAGAGGCAGATATGAAACCCTGTCACTGTATGTGTGTGTGTTGCTTTCAGAAGCCCTTTCATGTAGTGATGCCACTGTGTCTTTCAGCCTCCAGAGTGTGGACACACACTCCAGTTCACTAATCCCACTGTAATCAGCCCGCAACACAACCTTCACACGCACACACGCGCACACACGCGCACACACGCACGCAGTCAGGCAGGCACACGCACACACACAGATTAGCTTTGTGTCTTGCACATACATACACACAGCTCATACACATGGCACATACACACAAGGACTGCACACGCACATACACATCTAAACACACATTCACACATACATACGTACATACACACACCACACCTATATACGAACATACACACAGCTCATGCACACCACACATACTCACATTCACACAAGGACTGCACATGCACCCCCCACATACTCACACATTCACACAAATATGTATACACACACACACACACACACACACACACACACACACACATTTAAAAGACTACAGAATAAAAAGACTACAGAACAGATAATATGCTCCCTCGTAAATAGTGCTGGTGCAGTTAGCAAGTTATTGCTGTCAACATTTATGCTGGTACTTATTGATACTCTTACCGATCTACTCTTCATAATTTGGTTTAGAAAGTACAGACTTCACAAGTAAAGACTTTAAAGACTTTAAAAGATGTGCAAAGATTCAACAGTTATTTTATTGTGATTTTATAGGCAAAAAAAAAAAAATCTATTCGCGGGCATGGATTTGAACCAGCGATCTTCAGATTCCCTGCATTCATTTTCAATTAAACAAACACATCTTTTTTATTACTGACCTGAGCTTTAGTGTCTTGAAGTCTGTTTATGAGTCTGCTGTGTGTTTGGCTCCACGTTTGTTTCTCCGCATTCGTTTTTCTATGCTTTTTGTCCCTTTACGGCAGCCTTAGCCGACTTGACCACAAAAATATCGTTTTTAAATGATCAATACTCAGCCCTTGATGAACTGAGAAAAAATCTGAATATACACGCACTGCAAGGGATGTAAACAGACGTTTGGCAAAATTCAATATGGGCTATGACGAGAAGAGGTGCCAAAAATGGGTGAAATAAAAGGAATACTAATAAAACGTAAGAAGGGCAATAGTGATTGTGGAAGACACTACAATAACATCTGTAACATTGCAAAACTAGTAAAAACACTAGAACACTAGAGTACACTAGAATAATACTATTATCATTAGACCAACAGTAGAATAAAACAAGTAACAACACTAGAATAACACTAGAAACAACACTAGAGGGCTCTGTACAAAAAGGTGAGGAGTTACGTTTATTTTAAGTCCAATTCTGAATCTTCGAAAAGCACTAAAGCACTACACTAAACTCATCTGACCCACCTGCTCCTCTTCGGCAGCCACCTGTCAGTCAGAGCGAACAGAGAGGCGACATTATGACAGAGACAATACGACGTTTAAATGAACCATCAGCACTGAGAATACTCTCATCTTAATGAAACGAGACCTCCGCTAACATTAAAGCCCCTGTCTTTATCTTTTAGAGACTATTTAAATTAATGAGACACTTTTCACACTTTCTTGCACACACACTCTCACACCCACCTCCACCTCTTCCTCCTCCTCCTCCTCAGGGTCCACTATCTCATCCAGCTTCAACATGGAAAAAATACCACTTTAAATCCAGCACTGTTTCTTTGACTAAAGGATTCATCACTAGACAAGTTTTAATGCACAAGATTTCTGCATAATTAACTGGTTAAGATGTCAATAAAGTCATTCAGAGTAGTTTAGTGTGAAACACTTCACCCTTATTCACAGTCGTGGTGATTGGAACCAGACATCTGCCTCTAAAATCTCCTTCACAAAACGTTATTCCATGAAATGGTTATGGTTCCGCCATCCGATGTCCGAGACGTCGTTATACCAGTTTTGAGAAGCTTTCAGTCCTAAAACTAAACCCATTTAGTTTGGGTGGAGGGATACATTTAGGGTGCCACTGGGGTTTGATGGTGAATGAAAGAGCTGCATTTGGGTTGGACATGTCTGGTTCCATTCAACACACTGTAAAGAAATCAAAGTCTGTAAGTTTCTCTACAATGAGCCTTTTCATCCCAAACCCACTCTGAATGACTAACAAATAAACATGAAATATGCAGAAAGTTGGGAAAAAAATGTAATCTAGTCTAATTTTGATGACCAATAATATCAGCTGACATGGTTTAAGAAAGTTCAAAGTGATACCGGTGCCGGAGGTTTTGGTTAAAAGTGCTTTACTGACTAATCTCTCTCTTTTATATATTTTTAACCATGATGCTGTTTTATCTTCAAGCTAAGCAGTCCCTATATGACAGGATTCATTAAAACGGATACATTTTATGGAAACTCAACATCAGCTGATTTTATCAGCCCAGATCAGCCAAGCTCTAATAAACTCTCCTCCATTCTATAGAGGGTCTCTGTTCTACTTCTAGAGCAACAAACTGCATTCTAGAACCTGTTCCATCATCCACTTCCACACACCTACACACTACTACCTGAGGCTCAGAGTGTAAATCTCTGCTCTCCGATTACGAAGCGATTCAGTGCCACATGATTATTCTGATATGATTCTGAATTACTTTTGAAATCATACTGAATTCACACAACATTTTTGTATTTCCTCTGAACAAAGACTGAGATTTTTATTTTGACCACAAAAACTGAGCACAAACTCATTTAATATCATTATAATTGATTCAAAAATTCTAAAATCATTGTAGTTGAAATGTTGCTTGCAGTTTTACACCCCTTAAAATATCTATAAGGTTAAGACACTCTGTTCATACCCTTGCCTCCTCTGTAGCAATCTGAGGAGAAAAATGCAAATATTATAGCAAATTTGTCCCAACGGAAGCATTAAATGCTCAGGAAAGGGAGAAAAAGAGCTCAGCAGAACACAATTTCTAAATCTCCCCCTGACATCTGCAACATTCAATAATACAATCTGTGCAATTTTCATTTTATGTATCATAACTTTTGTTTGCTAAATTTTTCAAGGTTTTACTTTGTTATTTGTCTGTAGTCTACTGTGATATCCAGGTTTATATATGGGTATGTGTGTGTGTGTGTATATATATATACATATACACACCCATATATTACTTTGACCCCCGCTGCATAATGTACCAGTTTACTCTCTGTTCACCTTAGTCTCTCAATTTGCAATAATCATACCTTATATCCAGCTTCCACACATACTGCTAAGATAAGACAGTCACAGATTCCCAAGAACTCTTTCTGTGATTTTGAAAAACTGCTTATTTTTGATCTGCATGACAAATAAAAGTGGAATACACACATATCCGGGTGTGCTGTGGGTGTACAGGTGTCCCAGAATCTGTATGCAGGGCCCAGTAAAGACTGAGCCCCCATGTACCACTGGCCCAATTGAGAATAACCCCAGTTACACACTGAGAGAAAACCAGCCCATGCATTAAAAATGAAAGAATTCCTGTCTCTCTCTCCTCTCAGGACAAGCTCGTCCTTCTTGCTGTGTTATCCTACCTGTTTGGCTCCCATCGACTCGAACATCTTCTCCAGCTGAACTCGCAGCTGCTGCACATTATTCATCAGGACACATGGCTGGAGTTGAGTAAACGAGGGAAGATGTAAAAAGAAAAAGACATCAATAGAAAACAAAATCCTAGTCCTCTGCAATTTCCAACTCACCAAATGTAACTGTACTTCTGCGCAATATGTAAGCAAACTGATGTGTAATATGATCCCCAAGTATATATACAAATATATATATGTTTATAAGGGCTGGGCATTATTTACTTAATGCCAAAAATCATTTTAGTGCCCGTTTTTTTTATTCTTTTACTTTGGAAGTTCATTGCATTTTTGGGCTCATGGGTGTGTGCAGCACACAGCTCTACGTCTACGGGACTTTAAAGACACTGCATTCAGATACATAGACTTTCATATAGAGTTGGTCCCCCTTTGCAGTTGATATAATGGTTCCACCCCCCATGGTCTGGACTCTGAGGGTAACTCGTTTTTCTATAATAAACTAGATCAGCGGCCTCCAACCTTTTTTGCGCCACAGACCAGTTTCATGTAAAACAATATTTTCACGGACCGGTATAGATACAAAGTGCATTTGTTTCTTACTAATGTTTGCTAACTTGACTCACGGACCTATAGCTACTGGTCTGCAGCCCGGTGAACTAGATAAAACGTGAATACCCTGGCAGGGGCAAAAAGCTTTGGTTTTATATTTGATTTGATTACATTAATGTTTAAGTGGAGATCTACAAATAATATTTGAACTGCAGCTGTGTAACTGTGTTAAAGGAAACACCGATCCTTATTTGTTTAAAGTGTTCTTCTTCTTTCTCTTTCGGCTTTACCCTTCAGGGGTCGCCACAGCGAATCATCTGTCTCCATTTAGTCCT
>JBBIGA010082031.1:0-11611 GCA_037576975.1 Alestes dentex | reverse complement strand
GCGTTCACGTTTTATCTAGTTTATTATAGAAAAACAAGTTCCCCTCAGAGTCCAGAGCATTATAGCAGCTGTAAAGGAGACCGACTCCATATGAAAGTCTCTGTATTGAATGCAGTTTCATGCAGTCCCTGTTGGTTTAATGGTCAAGCGTTCTGATGTCTGACCCTGCAAAAAACAGGCGAGATGTAGAGCTGCGCGCACTCACAAGCCCAAAAAAGCAAAGTGTGTGTGTGAGTGAGTGTGGGTGGGTGTTTTCACTGTAGTCTTTCAAAATCATTCTCCAAAGAGTGTCAGGTTACAACATACATGAACATGATAGAACACACACTCACTCACTCACTCACTCACTCACTCACTCACTCACTCACTCACTCACTCACTCACTCACCCACTCACTCACTCACTCACCCACTCACTCACTCACCCACTCACTCACTCACTCACCCACTCACCCACTCACTCACTCACCCACTCACTCACTCACTGAATCACTAACCCACTCACTCACTCACCCACTCACTCACTCACCCACTCGCTCACTGAATCACTCACCCACTCACCCACCCACTCACTCACCGATTCACTCACCCACTCACTCGTACACATGCATACATATAGGCACAGGCACACACCTCTACGCCCACATGCACATTTTTATATGTACACACTTATACACACACGTATATACATAGACACACACATGCATTCATTCATACACACATCCACTCACACACATGTAGGCTCATGCATACACACACACACACACACACACACACACACACACACACACACTACACAGTGACTACACAGTGATAACAGTTTTCATTGGGATCTCCAACCTCTTCAACTTCAATCTTTTTTGTTTTATTTATTTATTTATTTAATGTATATATTTATTTATTTATTCTTTTTTTTTTTGTTACCCATGTCTAATTTGGCCTAATTTAAAATCAAATGAATGAATAAATAAATAAAAAAAGCTCAGATAATAAGAGGGGCATATACTGTCAAGCCCCACTTGGCAAAGCAAAGGTGTCTGGCACTTTAAGGCACCACTAAGATGCCGGACACAACAGGTAAAAAAAATAAATAAATAATAAAAAAAAAAAAATACAGTGAGATTGCAGGTGCCCTTCACAGTGATCAGACAGACAAGAACACAAGATACACTTCACAGTGATCAGACAGACAGTATGTACATGTACACATATGTATAAATAACTAGAAAACAAGAGTTCTTTGATAAAGTGTCATGGCAGGTAGTGTGCTAGTTGACCAGGATCGGTCATCAGAGATGTGGATCCCCAGAAATTTGAAGGTGTGAACTCTTTCCTAAACACGTTACTAAATTGAGACATAACTTGTAAGCAAGCTTGTAACAAATCCCCCTGACTTTAATCAAATTGGGTGCTATAAAATTGTAGGTTCAGGCTACAATGCTATTACAATGAGAAAACTGCCATTAACCCAGAGAAACAAAGACACATAAAACCACACACAACCAGCCTTTCTCTTAAACATGTAAATATATTGTACAACACTGATATGTTCTAACTCTCCAACCCCTTTTCCACAACTTTTTTTTCTTTTCCAGCTAATACAAAATATCCCACACTGCTCCCCCCAAAGTCCTTCAGTGCCCAATTAGATTGTCCCAATCACCAAGATCAATAACACAATAAGAAAAAAAATGCTCCAAAAACAAGTCCCGTGCAATGCATTGCAAAAAAGAGAAAAATGAGAAAAAGTAAACCTGCTTGATCTCACCAGCACAGTCAGCAGTTCAAGAATAAATCCAAGGAAAAAAACACCGGCTCCTTCATAAATCCTTCTTCTTGTGGTAAAGACGTCCTGGTAACTTTTCAGCCCTGCTCCAACTTTTCCCGGTTCTTCTCCCAAAACAAATGACCTCTTCTCCCTACACCATTTCCCCCCTTTTTTTTCTACTTCCTCCGGGTCTCTTCTTAACTCCGCCCCCTTTTAAAGAGACATGCTTCCATAGTCATTTCAGAGTAGGACAATTTCTTTAAAGGATATGAACCTCAATTCATTGAATTAGTAGGGATCGTCACTATAGCAACCAGACACAATGAATTAATCAAAGTATTCCTCAACCTTGCAAAGGGACATACTTTCTTGCAGTAGAAAAAAAAGGAACATTACTTTACCTTTATGTGGCAATCCTCACAAGCTAAGAAATGCTTTATTAATGTACCTGAGATGTTAACAAGGTCTTCTATAAATGAAAATGTCTTTATGTGACAGAAGCAATTATTTTGGCGTAAGCTGTGCGAGACTCGGTGCTGTATGATGGAGTGGCGTGAGTGGATTGTGGACTTGAGTCCGCCGGCATTGCAGCACTGAACCTGCGCGAAAGTTGACGGCCCTTTGTTTTCTCTCCAATGTTTAGATCCAGTGCTGGGGGAATCCGGTGAGGAGGCCAGGCCAGTGGAGGATGATCAGTGGCAGCTGGGATCAAGCAGAAGCTTGGACCGATTATGCAGTCAACTCCCAACAAAGGGAAATGAAGGTCTGACTGATCTTTGCTTATTTTCCATGTTGGGCTGGACCAAGTTGGAGAACACACAAGAAGGCCAAGGATTCCAGCTTGTGGAATGTAGTACCGATCAGCAACCAGAGAGAAGAGGCAGCTGGTGGCCTGATGATTAAGGAGTTGCCCCTGCAACTGGAAGGCCATGGGTTTGAATCACAGGACTGCCAATGGCACCACTGAGGTATCCTTGTGCAAGGTACAGTCCTCACACACTGCTCCCTGGGCGCCGTGTGTCACTGGCTGCCTGCTGGTTAAATGCAGAGAAGTTGTGGTATGTTCACGTGTGACAAAAATGGCCACTTCACACTTTACTTGAAGGACTGTGTTGTAGTGCATTTATGTCTTTTCTTTCTTTGTGGCCATTGCTGAGAATGAATTGTAAGTTATTTAGTAAAGTTTATTCATATAGCACCTTTTTTCAAATAAGACAATATACACTTGTAAAAGTGGTTGGTAAAAGTGTTTCAAAATGTTTTGCATGTTGAAATTACTTGTTTTTATTTTTTTAATCTTGTTGAATGGGCCAACACAGTTACCATATCAGACTGCTTGATCAGATTCTCAGTTTCAGTTGGGGGAGGCATATTTCATAACTGCTCTGCTGCTTCAGGTCATTTCCAAGGAGGTGGATCAGTGGTGTGGAATAAAAGTACAGCAGTGAGGGCGTTTGTACCTCAGAGAGAAGAACGTACCCTCTGGTCCCTACACACAATGGCTGACAGCAAAGGCAAGTAAAACACCACCCTAACGCCTCAGGTGCGCTAAGATATCATTTGAGGCTCATAGACGGTGGTTCCTGGCTCTTAAATTTTTTGTTTATTTTATAAATTAACTAATTTGCTTATTTCTATATTTTCTGACAATCACAGAGGCTGTGGCAGTCGGCTCTGAATGGAGCCCATTCATCAAGGAGCTTCTCCCATGTTCTCAGCAGATCTCCCTGCTGTACCACATGTCCTACCTGTTTCTGGCTAAATTCCCCAAACTGGAGAGCCTGCTGAGGATGCGAGCTGTGGAAACCCAGGTTATCTTTGGATCCTCAGAGGCTGTCCTGCTGAAGGTATCTAAACATCTTTTCTGCTAAGAAACCCACTGATAATCAGTTTCAGAACCAGTTTCTGCTCAGAAACCCACGTTGACCAAATGTATACTTAGAAACTCACTAAGAACCAGTTTCAGACTTTAACTGCAAGATTGATAACCATATCTTAACAAAAATAACAAATTCCTCTAAATAGATTTTTATTTATAGCTTGTCAGTAAATTTAAAACTGATATCTGATCAGTTGTTTATTTGTTTGAAAAAAAAAAAAAAGAACACAAATAAGATCAGTGTCAAGAATTGATAATATTGCTCTGCTCTACTTCATTTTCGATGTTCAGACAGAGCCATCTTGTTCTGGTTTACCAGACTGGACTTCAGGTCCTTGGATTGGCATTTTAATGCAAGTTGTTGTAAAAAAGATTATTTATCAATGATGTTTTACCTTGTAGTGTTTCGAATATGCTTTATGAAAATGTAAATAATAATAATAAAAATATGCAATTCTTTTGATCTGAATCTTCTGTAGATGATACAGTTCAGAAGGAAGAATTGTTTTGAACTTGTAGATTTTTAGAAAAATTAAAAATAGGAGAAATTAATGCCAATGAATGCATTGTAATCAACATATAATTATGTCAACATATAATTTAAATATATTTCATTTTTCCTTACATCACAGTGCATGGGCACCAGTCAGAACTTAATTTCATCACTGTTCCCCATGCTGACTCTTGCCGTGGAAAAAAATAAACCAACGGTGGCTGTGAAGTACCTGGAGAAAGCAAGAACCTGGATCACAGAAACTATTCAAGATGTGGACAAGATGGTGGAGAGGTAACTTCAGCTCTTTATGACATGATTGTGAATTATGTGAAGCTCAACTTTTTTGAATAATTATGTTAACCAAACGCTGGACGTTGATCTGACTAACACTGGTGGTCTCACTAAGCCACGGTTCAACTCACAGTCCAACAAAGGCCTTGGCTGACTTAAGCTTAGTGTGTTTGTGGAGGGGAGCTTCCAAACACAATCACTAAACTTGGCAATTAACAGTTAAATGAGTGTTTTTGGTAGACATTTATTAAATCTATTAATTAACAGGCAAGAGTGAGTGAAGTAGAACTGAACCATCTCAATGCAGAAAAGAATTCAGAAACAAGATGAGTGGATATTGCAGGCGCAGGTAATTGACTGGAACATGAAGCTGGCCAAACTAAACATTGACCAGGGTGAGTATCTTTATCCATGCAAGCATGTTAGAAACACTAAGTACATGATGCCCAGAAGAACTACTGGAAGTACGTTTACACATTTAGCTGTTCTTCAGATATTTTGTTTTCTGTTCCTCTATTTGTTAGGTGCTATTCCTGATCCTGTCCAACTTGGACAAGTTCAGCAATACCTGTCTAAAATTCAGAGTATTCTTATAAAGCTTCTGGGAAAATGTTTACAGCTTGTTGGGCACCATCAGAGACAAGACCTTTGTTGGTGAGGATATTGTTGAGGATCCTGACCTCAAGGATGAATTTTTGCAGTCAATTCAAAAGGCCTCAAAGGTAAGTATGCACTAAGAAGTAGATATTCAGTAACAGTAAAGATACACTGGTATATATTTCTGAGCTAGATACAATATTATCGTGGCTGATGCTGATCTCGTAAACTGATCATTTAAAAATTAATAAATGATTTTAGCAGACACTCCGAGAGGAGGGTGGCCATTTGGTGAAATGTCCTTGACAGTGTTTTTGTAAGCTATAAAGCTGGTCCTTCCTCTCCTGAGCACCACTGAGTTTACACTCTTATCTAAAGTCAATCACAACATCATGTGAGTAAATACTACAATTTATACATTTAGTAGAACATGTAAATGTTTTGCTTCTTGAGCTGCTGTTGCCCAGTGTTACCACCTGAGGGTGCCCTGCCCTCTCCTTCTCTCTCTCTTACTCTCTCTAACTATCCTCTCTACCATTCTAGCAAGTTCCCTTACAGTTCTTGCTAATATGGTGTTTCCAAGTTGGACCTCCACAGTACGTACAGTAGAATCTGGTACGTGTTAAAGATGATGAATGAAAGACTCCCTTCTTCACAAACACTGGACATTATGAGTACCAGGTCAAGACATCTGGGTTGCTCAGTGTGTCTTCTCAGCATTCATAAATTATGTGCTGCATGAGATTGGTTCTACTACATTTATTTTGATGACATCTTGATCTTCTTTTGGGAAACCCAGGAGCATGTGGAGCACATATATATCCCTTTTTCCAGCTTCTCTTGGAGAACCAACTTTACGTGACGCTGGAGGTCACCTTCTTGGAGTTCATTCTTTCCCAGGGTATTTTCACATGGGTCCTCAAAAGATGCATGTTGTGAAGAAATGCCCCATCCCTAGAACTGTGAAGAAGATTTAACTTTTTTAGAATTCACCAGCTTATACAGAAGGGACTCAGCAGCACCCACAATGACTTTTACTTGGGGTGCTTGCAAGGAACTCCAGTGGACACTGAAAGCTGTTGCGAACTGCTTTTCTAAAACTTCTCTTTTACTGGCTCTGCCCAAGTTCTCTTTGACCCCAGAAACAGCAGATCTCTTCCTCCAGCATATGATGCATCTACATAGGTTTCCCTGTGATGTTAACTTTGAGGATCTGGAAGGCCTGTCTTTTTTTTATGTTTTTTTATGTTTACTCTTTTTGCCACACACCTGAACATGGAGAAACCAGTTTTACATTGAGCCTATAGACATTATTCTACACATGATAGAATTTTATTTAATGATGGAACATGAACTTGGCTTGGTATTTTGTAAATTAGCTAAATGAACTATGAGAACACATCACCAAACAGATCTCCACATGTGCTCAGTTTTCTAATTCTAATTCTTATCTGGTAAACAGGCAACATGAGTGCAGGGAAACACCAGCAGAGGGCACTGTGGAGTCTAGTACAAGGAAATTCCCACCACTGGTGACCAAGCGTGGCTTAGTGCCAGGACAAGTTCAAAATAGGATGTTGAGTTATCAGTTGTAATACTGGCCTTATTTTCAGTGTTGAACTGAAAATAATTCAGATTTCCCATTTATCATCAAATAATATATCAACCACAATATATTATGCATAACTACTAAATGGTTAATTTCATTAATATGTGTTTAAGGAAGATGGAATCCTGCTCTGACTCTTCTACATTGTTGCATTTCACAGGTTTGGGGACAGTTTAGTGGATTCTGTAACAAAGGTGTTCAGATATTCAGAGTGCAGTCAAAGGATGCCTACAAGTTCCTGGAGATCGACCCAGACTCCCTTTCACAGGAGGTGCAGCAGAAAGAACACAACAGAGTGAAAGAACAACTGTGGCAGCTGAAGGTCCTTGATGAAGAAGCGGCACCAGCCATTCAACAGTGACAACATAAAGCCTAACGAGCTCTTATGAGGATTCAGATGAGCTCTTATGTGTGGATCAGCAATGCTTTTACTCAGTTATCGATAATTACTTCAATAATCACGTTCTTGTTTAATCCTGACTCTCCTTTCTCTTTTAAGTTTTCTTTTGGTTGTTCCTCACTGGAGTTATTGACACTGTTCAGATCTTTGAATTGTGAAAATCCTCAGTTGTTCTTTTCTGTCCTGATGAGTCACCGCCAAACTTAATGGTGATTGTGGTATCCTTCTCTCCACAATCTTTAAAAGACTTCTGGAATTTTGGAACATTTCAATAAAGCATTGAAAGACATCTCTGTTTTTCTGAGACACGTACTTTGCTGTTTTTGCCGAAGTCAATCATAATGGAACGGTTTGTATTTTTACAATACAATATATTTTACAATGTACAGCAATACAACATATTTTACAATTTTGTGATACGTTAACACGCACCAATCACCCATCAATCACAGCGCCCAAGGAGCAGTGTGTGAGGACAGTACCTTGCTCAAAGGTTGAACCTTGCACCACTAGTGGTCTTGGGATTCGAACCCACAACGATCTGATCGCAGGGCAAACTCCCTAACCACTAGGTATAAGACCACAACTTTGTTCCTGGGTGATGTTACAGTCATCCTTGTCCAGGAGTCCAAGTGAGCATGAATGTTGGTGAGAAGGGAGATAGTTGATAGTTGCATCCATCCATCCATCCATCCATGTCATGTGTAGTCTGAAACAGCAAGTTATTTGGCTATTAAAATTAGTTCACATTTTCTAAAAAATGATTTTGTTTTGTTTACTGAAATGTTGAATGTGCCATCTTAGATGCTTTTATTTTTTTTACAACCCCTCTTTTGCCTTTTGATTAAACAAACAAGCCCATTTTACGGCATTTGTTGTAGATCTCTACCCTGCTGAGCTCTTTTGTGTTTTGTATGTGTGTGTGTGTGTGTGTGTTTATTCTGTCATAAACTGATTAGGGCCCATTATGCTCCTGCCATAAAAGAAACAGCTAATAAAGTGTTTCATTAAAAGCATAACTGGTTCGGTTGGAGTCGATTACACTGAGTAAATATTTATCAGGTCTATTTAGCCCTTGCCAAAGCCTGCAGGCACGAGAAATATTGTAGAGCCAACAGAAAGAGGGATAAGAGAGAGAGAGAGCTTGTGGTGGCCTAGATGGAGAGAGATTTGCCTTTAATTAGTGCTTGCCTTGTTAAGAACCGCCATGCCTTTGCTATCAGAGTGTGTAGAATGATCTTTAAAAGGTCACCACAAGAACAGGCTTCCCTAAGCCAGGAGGTTGGAGAGTGGTTTTTTTTTCATTAATCCAGTCACAAATTAGCCTGAGGCCTAGTCGAGTTGCTTCTGAGGAACACCACGGGTGGAAGTAAAACACAAAAGACTGTTTTAGAGCTAAACAGCAGCCACAGCTACGTTCAGTGTCAAGCGATCTGATCTATTGTCTGGCCACTTCATCAGAAACCCCACCCGTGAAGCTCCACCTCACTGGTCCTCAAGCCCAGAAATGGTTTTCTCCGTTTCTCCACTGTTGAGTCCTTAACCCTCAGCATGTAGCATCACATGGTTGCACCACCTGACTACTTTCCATTAACGTGTACCATCACACTGGAGCGTTCACCAACGAACCTTATAATGTGTTCTAACTGATGACCAACACTGCAGGTTAATGGAGATTCAAGATTACAGTTGATACACCGTCATCTTTACACCCAGAGTTTTAAATTTATAAGATAAGAACTTTTATCCTGAGGGAAATTCTTTTGTCAAGAGCATGCGCAGTGCAACAAGAAGAATAAAGATAAGGCAATAGAGAATAAAAAAAGGCAATAACAATAGTGCAACAGAACAACAAAATAACTACAACAGATGTAATATAATAACAGATCAGTAGTGCAAATGGTTTATGAACAGTGACTTAGTGTTCGTGCCATGAGAATATGATGAATGAAATAAAATGATACAGCAGCAGGTGGTGAGAGGATGAGACTAACATTCAATAAAATTCAGACAGTACAGATTAAACAGTTGAGTTATATTGCGCAATACAATGAAATAATCCATCCATTAAGGAGGTGTACATGGGGTGGGTGGGGTTGTCCATGATACTGAGAAGCTTCTTCAGCGTTCTCCTCTCAGACACCTCCACCACGTTCTCCAGTTTGACACCCAGGACACATATCATTTTAAAACTTGATCCATAACTAAATCCTGCCAAAAAACAAAAGGAGCAAAGTGCTGTGCAGGACACTCAAGAGCACGACACACAAAACAGAAATGCAGATTTGAAGCATTATAAAGGAAATATTTTCATTTCATTTTAATATCAAGCCACTAGACACGCATTAATGTAACAAAGGAGAAATTACACAACAAGCTGTTGTTTTGGCGCTGTGACCTTAATGACCAACAAAAACATAATCATCCTGTCAAACAAGTGAAAGTCAAATGAGTGACATCAGCATTGACACCAGCATCTAGTCTCTCTGACTAGATGTTTAGCTGCTCTGCAGTCAGGTGGTGTAACTGTAGCAAATACAAGAAAAATTCACAACACAAAGTAAAAGATTATTGAATTTTAGTGTGGAATTCTGGTGCACAAGTAAAAAAAAACTCGTACAGCAACAGGCAGAACTGTTAAAAAACTCCCGACTGAAGGGTAAATATCAAGCCGATGGCGGCCGCTTAGAGCAGAAAGTGTAAAGTGCTGAACACAGTTTAAATGATTGTTGTGGGCAGTGAGTGGGGAAGCTGGGCCCGTTTATCTTTTTCTGTCTTTGTTTTTAACATTGTTTAACACTCACTGCCAGCGGGCAGAAATGCTGGAGAAGCAGCAGGGCTGAAATGTCACTCAGTTACAAAATGTCACTCATTGACCCTCAAATATGTGCTCCAACAGTTTATGACCTTTCAAGGTTTTTCCAGTGTCACTGAATTTTAAATGCTGTTGCCCCGCCACTGCCCCTTCAGGAAAAATGAACTAGAGTGTGACTTCTTGCTCCAGGATGTTCAGATGTGGTCATGTTTCAGCACTAGTCCACTCTGCATTCTCTCGTTAATTATGGGCCACAGTCATCCACAAATTGGTGCAAATTTAGATTCTGATTACTGATTTCACCATTTCACACCTTTTCTTTGTAGTGTTCTTTTTAAGGTGGTGTTATTTACTAGCTGCTCACTGCTGCTTTATTAAACAATAGCTAGTAAAAATATATTATCTAAACATTTTTATAGGTTAGTTCTTATTAATTCAACAGTATAACACATAATTAGCTCTGAATTAACAGAGCTGTTGTGAAGACCTGGATTCCTTGCATCCACAAGGCCTAAAAATATGTGCTTATTGTTTCATTTCTCATCAAAACTCATTACCCATAACCGGTTACATCAGGCTGTTTTGTCAGATTGTATCAGTAAAGTCTTAGTTATTCTTGTATCAGTAAATGATGAGAAAAGGATTATTATATACTTGTATAATATACAAATTAAGGTGCACTGAAAAAACATTGTGTGATTGGTTGTGAGTCCATAAACCAGTGTGATTGGCTGAAGGGTCGTTAACCAGTGTGATTGGCTGAAAGGTCGTTAACCAGTGTGATTGGCTGAGAAGCATCTTTGAGTTCCCAGTCAATCTAGCAAAACAGTTCCACTTTAAATACTGCAGAAAACCAATCAGTGTAATACTGATACCCCACCTTAAATACTGCAGAGGAGCTAAATACTGTTTTATCTTTGTTTATGTGGCCTGCACTTGATCTCCACTTATACACACAAACACACACACACACACACACACAAAAGCTACCACTGGTTTCACAGTATTCTGACCACATGACAGAAGGACAGCGGTTGAAACACTTCTCCTGCCTGTCAGCAGCAGATGAGTGTACGTTGACCTCCGTGCCCTGTTCTTGTCTGGCCCTGCTGGGTCGTGTGTGTGTTCAGTGTAGAAAGAGTGTGTTTGAGGTTGAACGAGTGTAAGACGAGTGCTAACAGGCCCTCCAGCTTTCTCTAAGGGCCTCATTAGTGTTGACGTCTACGTTATACTTTTTCTTCTTCGACCTTTTTTTTATTAGTTCCACCCTTTCTTAGTTCCTCTCCTGTCTTTTTTTACCCCATCCTTCTTTTTTTCTCTCTTTCTCTCCTGTACTGTCTGTCTGTGAGGCTACTGTAACTTCTCAGAACAAAGTCTGTTCATCTATGGTGCTCTATAATGTTTATGTATATATTCATCACTGTTGCATGTGACACTGTTGCGTAGAGACGACATGGCTTTAATTTTCTTTAATAAATGCTGTCTAGCTCTTTATAATCAGTATTGGGAGTAACGCGTTACAAAAGTAACAAATTACTGTAATGCATTGCTTTTTGCTGTAAAGCAGTAATGTAAGGCATTGCAGAAAAAAAAATGGTAATATTTTACTTGGTACAAATGTCAGTAACGCGTGTTACAATGCATTTTTAACCCCGAATGAAGTGATGTTTTTTTTCTTCGTACTGTAGCGTCACCAGAACGGTTGGAAGGGATGATACAGTTATGCTGTAAACTACTGTTTATTATTACAGAACAGG
>JBBIGA010082020.1:0-11611 GCA_037576975.1 Alestes dentex | reverse complement strand
ATCAGGTGGTGATCAGTATACTGGTGGTGCTGAATGCTGAGTGGTTGGAACTCCTTTATCTAGGCTCCTTGTATCTTAAGTCACTTTGCAGCCTGTCGCAGTAAAACATTTGTTCCGGTTTCTTTAATTTAATCTGTTCAACATGCCAAAGATAAGACAGTTGGACATAAAATAGTATTTTTTTCACCAACAAGGCAATTAAAGGAAAATATGAAGAAATGAGTGGTGGCTCAAGACTTTTGCACAGCACTTTCATTCCTATTAGTCACAATGGATAACCCACTGACCACCCCACATCTAGATATGAACTACTGCTATACCAAGTCTGCTCATGCTCCACTCACTTGTCATGTTGAATCACCGTGGAAAGAGATCTGCTAAAAACATGAATTAAATCTTTACAGAATCTATGTGTTCAGTACACAGTTCATCCCACGCTTTGGTGAAAAAGGCTGCTTATGTCTGCTGGTTTGAGGCTATCAGTGAACCTACATTAGCCCACAGTGTGGCCAGCTTGGCTTCAGACATGATCTAACGCCCACCCACAACTTTCAATATAAGTCTTGTCTCTCTCTCTTTATTAGTTTATTGGTTATTTTAGTTGTTTGCACATGTATTCAGTTTGGACATGGTCAGTATTATACAATTGCCTGTAAATGCCAAGTATAAACAGGGCCTATGTTAACACTATCCATAACTACAACTGAAACGGACAGCTAACTCAAGTTAGCTAACTGCTAACTGCTGAAGACTTATGTGAGGCGATTGTGTTGATCAGTTCATTCGATAGTAAATGCTAATGCTAAGGTTAGTAACACAATACTTGCTGGACATATCAGGTAGGGTTGGTTTTCTGATGTCTTTCATCGAGCTGTACAGCACCCATAATTTATTTTCATTCTCTTTGTCAGGAAAGTGGCGTCACATGACACAGATGAATATGTCAGGTTTGAATCTGCACTTCTGATCTTGTGAAAAATGGACCTCAACAAAGCATTGGTCTGCACCGTCTGCAACCAGGAGTTCAGAAGAGCATAACTGTATTTGTTCTATCTTGGGTAGCTCTCCCTTTCCCCCACCATTTAGCAGGATGCTAGTCAGCATAGGTGTCTGTTAGCTGGTTTAAGAGATGCGGCGGTCAGTGTTCTCCTCCGAGCGTGTTGAGGCGATGATATTAGCAACACTTTGAAAAGATACAGTGGTGCTTCACAAGGAAGCATCATGTGGCAGCATCATGTGATGGAATGGGCAACAAAAAAATGTGATTTACAAAACAAAATGAATCAATTCCATCAAATTCAAATAATAAGAACATAACCTCCACTTATAAGCGCAAGTGTGGTTTAGATTGAAAATTCATCTTTTTTTGTTCATTGTTAGATAGCACTGAAGACATAGGTGTATTCTGCTGCACTGTGGTGTTTTCTGTTCCCGCGCTGGCAGTTGCTCAGCATTCATCTCACCCGAGAGAGCTGTCGGAGGTTAGAGGGAGGGCACGCCTTGTGATTTTGCGAGCCTTGTTTTATTAGCAGGCATAAATGCTTAGCCTCACCAATCCTTACACTTTCATATCCCCCCCTTTACCTTCTGTCTGATCTTGTGCTTTCTGATCACAGCATGTCTGATCTCGCGCTGCCTCAAAGCCACAGACTCCCCGCTGCTCTTCAGATCCATTATCGCGTGGTCAGTCCGCATTAGCATCCCGCTACAGATCCGGACACGATCACTCAGCGCAGGACATGCAGATGTCTTGATTTCATGCTGTCTCATAACATCTGTCAGTTTAGTGGAGTTACAGCTCAGCAGCTGGTGAGGAGCTGGATTTTGCTGACATTCATAACTCACCGTAGGGGAGGGTGAGGGATAGATTTATTCTAATTGATCAGACATGCAGTGACCCGCCCCAGCAGCATGCTGCTCTGGGGCACATTTTTATTCTGCGGGCTGGTGCTGACTGGGCTGTATGGCCTCTACCTGTGTACCACTGTTTTATCATACTGTAGCATTGCGCTTCATGTTAGGTGGGGTTTTTAACATTTGTAATGTAACACCACTGAGAGTAAAAGCATTCAAAAACATGTATCCCATTCTGTTTCTGATTTCCCACAGTCCTGATTTTCTGATTTTCCACTTTAGTACTATCACAAAACAATGTCGTAGGCGTCAGACAGTGAATTCATAAACATCTCATGTTATAAGCTTCTTTCTGAGAAAGCGTTCAGAAGCATTAAATCACTGTCATAAAAAAACTGGGACTATGTAAGTTTCTCTAGAGCAGAGTGTTTCGCACCAGACCCACTCTGAATTACTTAACTACTAAATTATGCAGAAAATTGGTTCAATTTTGGGTCCTGGATATTATGAGTAGAGTGCACTAAATGGATAAATAAAATAGAACAAACAAACAAACAAAATGCATGGCAGCCAGGAAGCCGACATTTAATGGCATATTGTAAATATGCTGCTCATTATCTACCAAATTTACATTTTTTTGTGTATCCATTTTGTGCACTCTACTCATGGCATCCAGAACCCAACAGTTGACAGGAAATTGAACCAGTTTCTCTGTATAATTTAATGGTTAAGTGATTCAGAGTAGTTTGAATGTGAAATGTTCTGTTCTAGAGAAACTTACAGAGTCCAAATTTGTTTTCTGTAGTGGAAAACGGAGCCAGACGTTGGTAGAATTTAATGCATCTAAAAGCTCCCTCAAAAAGAATGCTCATGAATACGCTGTCTGTTGTCCAAAATATTGTTTTATGATAGAATTGGAAGCGAGTTTTAAAAAATGGCCTTACACAAAATCTGGCTGTAGGAAACAAGAAACAGAATCAGCCGTACACTACGTGGACAGAAGTATTAGGAAGCTGACCATTACAACAACAGGGACTTTAATGACATTGCATTCAAATCCATAAGCTTTAATATGGAGTCGGTCCCTCATTTGCAGTTATAACAGCCTCCACTCTTCTTGGAAGGACTTCCACAAGATTTTGGAGTTTCTGTGGGAATTTGTGCCCCATTCATTCTGTAGAACATTTATGAGGTCAGACACTGATGTTGGACGAGAAGGCCTGGATCACAATCTCCGTTCCAGTTCATCCCAAAGGTGCTGGGTGGGGTTGAGGTCAGGGCTCTGTGTGGCCAGTCAAGTTCTTCCACACTGAACTCATCCAGCCATGTCTTAATGGAGCTTGCATTGTGCACTGGGGTACAATCATGCTGGAATAGAAAAAGCTCTTCCTCAAACTGTGTCCACAGCATGGTGGAAGCATGCTGTTGTCTAAAATGTCTTGGTCTGCTGAAGCATTAAGATCGTCCTTCACTGGAAGTAAGGGGCCTAGTCCAAACCCTGTAAAACAGTTGTGTCCCAATACTTTTGTCCATATAGTGTATGATTTCCAATACTTTTGTCAGTGGTGTTTCAACATTACTGATGTTATGAATAGAGACTACATTATACACTTCAATTACGTTTCAAAATTCATACCCTGTTTGCCACAGCAATTACAGAAAGGCCCATTTCTGTGCCGTAGAACACTTCCATTATCATTCTCATCATTTAATTGTCGTAATTCCCCTTTAACTGCATTGTCTGTCATTCACTCTGTGATACCGATCATTCTGAAATAATAGTTTAAACACAGAATTTTCTTTATGTAGATGTTCTTTCAGTCTGGGTTACCTTTACGATGCTCTGAAGTTTTACCTTTGGAGAAATTGATGCAAAATAGTCCAGTTTCCAAGCTGCTCCACACTCTTTCATAAAATGTAAAGCAATGCTAAAGGTCTTTACTAATTTTAGTTTTTTTCAAGAACTTTAACATTGCTTGAAGGTCCTTTAAACTTTAAAAAGCTTCCTCATACCCGCACACCTCATTTACAGAAAGGGTCCTATTAACCTTTAGCCGAAAGTCCCCTTGTGGCGAACACGCCGGCATGTGTAAAAAAAAAAAACAATAGCATCTAATTTTAGTAATAATAATAAAACCAAACCAGCAGTTCAATCAGCAAAACCTTGGTCTCAACACTAGCTTCAATGAACTCACTCATAAATCTTCTGAACTGTAGGGGCTGTGGCTTTTTAGTCATTTGTCAAAATGTACGACAACCAAACCAAGAAATCAATTCTGGACCTTTTGTGTTTTTTGTTCCCCATTGGCTTAAAATAATTGAAGTGCTTTATATGATTTTAGCATCTGCACTCCAAGGTCCAGTCATCTGGTTGAGTTTAAAATTATGGGTTTTTTTTAGATGTTATAAAGTTTCAAATATAAAACATATCATTCTACGGTGATATTCTCTAGGTTGAAAAGGGTCAATTGAAAGGTTCAAAAAATGTAAAAATAAGTTACATTTTAGCTCTCATGTAAAAATAAATGTGCATAACATCCATTCAAAGGTTCTTTGGGAACAAAAATAGCATGAGTCAAGAAGTTGGTAAGGCATAAGCTCATTAACAATAATGCAAATTGCAGGATGGTCTGATTTGGGTAGATTTGGAAAATAGTGATGTTGAAGTGTATGAGCACCGACCAGGTCTGCTAAGGGCCTCTCTTTTATTTTCTCTCCCGGCGAGAACCCGTCACGACTGGCTATGCAGAGCGATCTAAAAATGAAAGGTGCTCTATTCTTGCTTCCTTGCAGATGGAAGAGAGGAGAGATGCTGTCGTCGCTAGCTTGGCCAAGTACCTAGGCCCAGAGGCGGCCTCCTACGTCCACTACGAGGAGAAAGTAAGTGTTGAATTTGGCCCCTTCTCTGACACGACCTCTGAGTCACCACCCTCCGCGGTCACGAACTCATCTTTTCAGCGCTGCTTCATTAGGGCTGCTTTATGTTAATTAGTAGACTGTGGTTCAGCGCTGTTAAAAAAAAAAGCATTAACACGTTCTGACAATGCTCTCAGGATCTGTTTAGATGGCACGTTTTAGCGCTGAAGTTTATGTTTTGACAGGCGCAGTGGCCGGGCCTGTAGTCAGAGCAGAAGTGGCGTTTTGACAGGATGCTAAAATAAGTTAGCTATCTAGCTATCTAAGGTGAAGGAAGTGCCGTCCACCTCTCTCATGTAGAAGAGAGGTTGTTGTTGTTGTTTTTCTCTCTTGGCGATCGGACCGGAGAACAACGGGAGGACGCTGTCCGATGTGTCCCACGCCAGAATGAAGGAAGAGGCATCTCAACAGGATGTCAGTGACTCACTGTTTTCTTCTGACTTGCTCTTTGGGTGGCCTCTATGGAGTTTAATATTTCACGACAGGATTCTCACTGCATGACCATTCACGTAGAGTCCGCGTGAACTGCACGGGGGGAAATTCCTTCCAATTTTAAGGCACTAAATGCAGCATGGCGATGTCTAAAATGGCTTGGTCTGCTGAAGCATTAAGATCGTAAGTAAGGGGCCTAGCCCAAACCCAGGAAAACAGTGTGTCCCAATACTTTTGTCCATATAGTGTATGATTGTCAATACTTTTGTCAGTGGCGTTTCAACATTACTGATGTTATGAATAGAGGCTACATTATACACTTCAATTACGTTTCAAAATTCATACCCTGTTTGCCACAGCAATTACAGAAAGGCCCATTTCTGTGCCGTAGAACACTTCCATTATCATTCTCATCATTTAATTGTCGTAATTCCCCTTTAACTGCACTGTATGTCATTCACTAATCATTCTGAAATAACAGTATGAGATCTTTAAACACAGAATTTTCTTTATGTAGATGTTCTTTTAGTCTGGGTTACCTTTTCGATGCTCTGAGATTTTAAGGCACTAAATGCAGATCGTAACATTCTTACCAATTTCTGATGGAGTGTGAAATGCATCCCTCCCCCACCCCCACCTCGTCCGTAGACTGACGTTAGTCACTGATGAAGCTCTTGTAGTAGAAAGCACTTAGAATGAGGTCAGAGCTGCTGCTGAGCTCCACCAGATGTCTCGGCTTGAGGGGGCTTGGTGAGGAGACTATTAGCTCATCTCCTTTACACCTTTACACATGAATAAGTCAGAACGCGAAGTCTCTCGCTGCTGTGAAGGAGGAGGAGGACGTGAAAAGCAGCAGAGGACAGTCGTCCCACTGTCAGGAAGGAATGGAACCCTCTACAGTTTTTTTTTTCTTTTCTATACCTTTCCTGTGGCAACACTGTGGGAGGAGGAGAGAAGAAAGTTCCTTCAAAAATGTATGGCCACATCCAAAAATGGCATTCCACTGCCAGTCAGAGCCAAAATGGCTATTTATTCCCCCTGGAGGAGTTCAGAGGAGCCCTGTGCGATGCAGCAGGCATAAGTGAGACTGACAGATGGACACGTCGGCCTGACAGTCGTCACGCCGCCGATCTGCACTGCAGTTGCTCCTCGCTACAGTGCTCTGGCATCAAGCGGCACACTCGTCCGCAGGAGCTCCGCAGGAGAGAAAGGCCACAGTGCCAGACACTCGCTAATGCTAATGATCCCTGCGTGAACTCTCCCAGCAGCAAAACACAGACGAGTGATATTAATTAAGGTGTACACATGTTGCCTGTTAACACATATTTGTAAGTAGTGACAGTTCCTCTGTGCCCGCAGGGTTATGTTGCTGGATCCCGACAACATAATAACTGTGAACTTTACTTTAACTGCTCTTTAAAAGTTCAGTGAATCAGAGTTTTTTTTAGTAATGTGTAGCTATAATACTATGTCTATATAAGAGGTTGTAACTGTTTTGATATTTGTATACATTTATAATTATAGGTATATATACATAAATGTATCATCTGCATACACTATAGCAGCTGAACGTTAAAGTAAATGTATTAAAATAAGAAAAAAATCGTCCATACATCTCTGCACATTTTTTTAGATGAAAAAATACAACCGACGTGAAATGTTTGTCATTTTTTTTAGATTTGTGTGTCTCAGCAAAAGAAGAGAAAATGTCCAATAAAATGTACATGTCCAGAAAATTACATATAATCAGCATATTGCACACAACTCTGTGTGTTTGTGTTGTGTGTGTGTGTGTGTGTGTGTGTACTAAGCAATAAATGAACAGTTCTTGAGGTTGATGTGATGGAAGCAGGAAAAATGGGCAAGTGTAAAGACTTGAGCAACTTTGACAAGGACCAAACTGTGATGGATGGACAACTTGATCAGAGCAACAAAACCTCAAGTCTTGTGAGGTGTTTCTGATATGAAGTGCTCAGTTCTTATCAAAAGTACTCCAGGATGGTTCAGATCTCAGTCTCACGTCTGTGGGATGTGCTGGACAAATTAGTCCAGTCCATGGAGCTCCCACCTCATAACGTACAGGACTTAACGGATCTGCTGCTAATGTCTTGGTGCACGCCTCCTTTTAGTGGCACAAGGAAGAACTAAATCATATTAGGCAGGTCATTTTAATGTTATTGCTGATTGGTGTGTGTACTACCATATACTTGGCTTTATTACTATAATATTAAATAAAACTTTTATTAATTTAGTGTCTACTTTATAAGATAACTTTCTACATTGTATAACATTTTAGTATTTAATAATTATTTTGACAAGCGAGTCCAGACTTCTGGACGGAAATGAAGGCAGAGTTTTCATACATTTGAACTCCAGCTGAAAGCAGATAAAGCGTAACATCTTGAATTAAAGGGATGCGTTCATAAATTTGCTGTCAGAGTTGCTCGCTGCCCATTTGTAAAATTGGAGGGCTGACAGCAGACTCGCTCAGAACTTCAGAACACTGTGTTCTGAGAGACCGTTCAGCCAAGTCTGAGAGAGTTGAATATAATCAAGTTAATCATAAAAAGTATTTCAAATATAAGCACATTAATTTCTACATTTCTGATTTTTTCCTTTTAGATTAGGGCACTCATGCATACTCATGATAAGTCCAGATGGTTTTCCGAGCACCTCGTGTAAGAGGTTAGGTGTTATATAATCGCCAACTGAGTCACTCTATGCCAAATGACTGGAGCCTCACACTGCAAATTTAGGTGCTGAGAAAAAACTAAATGATTCCAAAGACTGAACCTAGGCTTTATCTATGGGACTGTGTTGACTGACTGTATGTATGACTATGTAGGTCTGTTCATAGTTAAGGTGTCAAGAAGGTGTTTATTGTCATTTAAGCCATATACAGAGTGAATGAATGATGTTCCTTTGTTCCTTTATGTGGTTGGGAATCACTGTAATAAATATTGGGGTGTGTATACATAAAGGGCAAAACGGGTTTGGTCTTAAGTTGTTTAAAGGGGGTGGCCGTTCAGATATGATTTGTTTCTGGGGAACAGTTCAAGTGTGCATGTGTGTTTAGAAGAAAGAGCAGGTTAGGAGTGTGTTTGTGTGTGGGAAGCTCAGTTCTGGTTTAGAAGTCTGATAGCCTGGGGGAAGAAACTGTTCCCCATACTGGCAGTAAAGGCCTGGAAGCTACAGAACCTTTTACCAGGCGGCAGAAGTGAGAAGAGAGTGTGAGAGGGCTGTGTGGGGTCATCCACAAAACTGGTGGCTTCGCGACTGTAGTGTGTGGTTAAAATATCCATGACAGACTGTCCTTGCCATCTGTAGCGGGGGCTTGCGGTCTGAGGCGGTGCAGTTCTCAGACCAGGATGCTTCCTGTAGCCCCTCTGTAGAACATGGTGAGGGTCTGTTCCATCTTCTTAGGAAGTGGAGATGCTTTTTAGCCTTCTTATTAATGAAGTTGGTGTTGAGGGTCCAAGTGAGGTTCTCTCTAATGTGAACACCAAGGAACTTACTCGAAAGAAAACTTGCTACCCAGCTGTAAATACCCTGAATTTATTATATACAGTATATATTTTTCTATTTCTGTTTCTGCTATTAGCTATTTTTGCACCATTATTTATTGCTGTCTACATCAGTCTTTTCTTGGACATTTTTTTTGCATACTTAAAAACTCTGCTGCTAGAATACAGGATCTGTAATTATACTGTATTCATTAAAATAGTACTAGTACTACTACCAAAACACTTGTGTTACTAGTATTAGTAGTATTGTAGTACTAGTAATTTTTGCAGAGTTTTTATTAGGCTTTTTAGACTTTATATTTTATATTGTTCTTTGTCTTTGAGTCTCTGTGTGATGGTGCAGTCATAGCATAGGCAACTTCCTCCACGATGAGTAAAGTTTTCCGTCTTGTACTTCATAGAACTGTACTGTCTGTTGTACTTTTGTATTTTGTCTCTCGCAGTCCTGTCCTGTAGTCTTGTGTTCTGTTTTTGTTCTTGTGTTGCTCCATGGTCCTGGAGAAACATTGTTTCACGTCACTGTTTGCTGTGTCTATTGTTGAAATAACCACCTACTTGGCTTGACTTGAGAGTGATTATGGCATTCTCTCCTAAAGTCCACAGCTGTCTCTTTAGTTTTGTCCACATTAGGAGACAGGTTGTTGGTTCTGCAGCAGTTGTCTCCTCTCTTTATACTCCCTTACGATCCCCACTATTCGAACCCACCATGGTTGTGTCATCAGCAAACTTGATGATGTGGTTTGAACTCAGTCGTGAATCATCAACATGATTAGCAGAGAGCCGAGCACACAGCCTGGGGGGCTTCTTTTCTCAGCGGTGGTGCTGGAGATGTTGCTCCCAATCCTGCCTGACTGAGGTCTCAGAGTCTAGGATCCAGTTGCAGAGGGAGATGTTCAGGCCCAGCAGGCTCAGATTTCCAATCAGATGCTGAGGAGTGATGATGCTGAAAGCCGAACCGAAGTCAATGAACAGCACGTGTCCTTTTATCTGGATGGGTGAGGGATGGGTGATGGGTAGCAGGGCGTTGTAACCAAATTGCAGGGAATCCAGCAAAGAGCAGCTGGGTCTTTATGTGTCTCCTGTCAAGAATTTCATGATGACGGGTGTGAGTGTGACAGGTAGGTAGTCATCGAAGCAGGACATCGACGACTTTTTGGGGGCAGAGATGATGGCTTTGAAGCACATTGGGCCTTCTGGACATAGCATATCAGTAGAACGCCACTGCTATTATTTAGGAAGTCATGAGGATTTTTTTGTTGTTTTTCTAGAAAGGTTCAGGTTAAATAATGAATCATCGCACTTATTTTTTCCATGTTCATCACTGAGCAGCTTGAACACGGTTCGAACAACTGGTTAAGGGAACAGTGAGTGACTATCACATTAAAGTCTCTGCCCCTGTAGCTGAGGGAGTGACCTCATCAAAAATGCAGAGACTTGCCAAGAAGCGCACAGGAGGAACTGGCCGATTTTATGAGATGGGATGCGGCGAGGCTTGAGGAGCTTCACGGTCACCTCGTTTTTGTGTGTTTGAATTTACAGGATTATATACGATTGCTTCTGGAATTCATAATGATGCTGCCGCCCAGGTGATGAACCTAACACGTATTTGCAAATGATTAGTAGTTTCCTAATTTACACACAGCTCCTCAAACATCTGAGGTCTCCTGGCTTTTCTGAAATGCTCTTAATCCAAATGAGCATTTTTTTCTTTGGGAAGCAAAATAGTAGTGACAGTTTTTGCAACATTATTTTTTCCAGTGTGTGCGTTTAACAGTAGTTCAGGGAAGACTGTCAAATCATTATTCAGACAAAATTAATTCTCCTCTGACCAAGGAAAATACTTGCTGAGGCTAAATATAGGTAAATAAGGATTAGCGCTGAACTGCTTTGCTGCTTTACACTTACAAACAGCAGCGCAGGTGTTTTCTTCCCTAATTGAAAAGTAGCACCAAGAAAATTCAGAAGCTCATTATCTAGCTTATTGTGAGCTGAACCAGATGTGTGAAAACACAGAGAGCCCTATCCTGTGAAGTGTATGGAATACTTCTTATAATAGAAATATATACATCTTCTAATAGAAATACATACAGTCACTTTGCAATACAAAAACTTTGCTGCCCAAGCTACAACACACTCCATCAGCAGCAGGCATTTAAAAAGGTCAGTGATTATTGCACATACGTACATATGTTGTGATGCGAGGGGGCGGAGCACCCTCACAGGCCCACAGGACTGAGCACGGCGATCCTCTTTTTACGAGAGCCAGGTGAGCTGAGTTAGGCAAGGAGACAGTACTCTTTAAAACCCGGGGCTCTCGGAAAGAGTAGAGGAGAGCGAAGGACGGAGACGGACTGGACAGAGGTCCCCAGAACAGCAGAGACAGAGGGAGATGTAGAGCCTGGTGGTGGTGGTTATGTTGTCATGCCACAACATATGTTTACAATATTTATACAGCGGGTAAAATAAGTATTGAACATGTCACCAATTTTCTGGTTTGATTTCTTTGCATGTGTGGATTGGCTGGGTTGTTACCAACATTTGGTGAGAATTTCGTGTCAATAGCACCTTTTGAAATATATATATTAATTTACAGTAATAAAAAACAGGGCTGTAAAAAGAACAACCAAAAAACACGAGAACACTCGAGACGCTCCAATGGGGAAATTCTGGGCAGCAGCCAATTAGCAGTAACATGCTCGGATTGGCTACTTTCAAACCTCCCGCCTCTGAGTACAGCGGTATTTCACTGTCCCAATGTCACATGCGGTGCTCGGGGGAAGTGAGGCGAGGCACAAAGTACAGGTTCCATTTTGATGGTTTTAATACATAAAGGACACAGACTCTACCAAAAACAAAACCAAATGGCACAAGGGCCTAACTGAAAA
>JBBIGA010081989.1:0-11612 GCA_037576975.1 Alestes dentex | reverse complement strand
ACACACACACACACACACACACACACACACACACACACACACACACACACACACACACACACACACACACACAATTGAACTGTGGAGCCCCACCAATACCTTCAGGATGAGTCTGAGGCGTGCTTGTGATCCAGAACTAATCATCTCACTAATGCTCTGTTGACTGAATGCAATCAAATACTCACGCAATGTTACAATATCTCGGTAAAGCATTCACAGGACAGTAGAAGCTGTTTCTCCGAACTCCTTAATTAGAGTTCACAAACCTTGATACATACAACATATTCTGTCTATATTGACCAGGCCAGTCATACTGAGTAGCAGCGTGTTCAAGTTCACTCTCCTTACCAGTGCAAAACCAAATAGCCCACGCCACACACAGCCAAACGCTCCGGTTATAAAAGCGTAAGACAGATGCAGCGTTGCACATGTCAAAAAACAAACACACCTCCGACTACACACACTACTACACAACTCAACACACACTGCTGAGAGACTCCCGGAGCCAGGATCAACCCCAGAGAGGGTGGGCGGATGCTTGTGCGTGTGTGTGAGGTGGCTGCAGATGTAAACTGGAGCTGCAGCTGGTTGTGTTTCTGTGTCGAGATTAGCACCAGCTTTCAGTCCTAAACACAGAGCCCATTCTTTACAAGGAGTGTTTGAGCGGCTACATCTGCTTGCCAGCAACAGGCCTCATTCAGAATGTACACACACACACACACACACGCACACACACACACACACATTTACACGTCCGGGGCCTGTTCAGACCAAATAAGTGTGCCAAAATAAACGAGACATTCAAAAGCATTTTACAGCACGCTGCACACAAACAGAGGTGCGTAGGAACTACTTCCACCGTGCACTCACTTGTACTGTATTTCAGTACAGTTCAGACGGATTTATACTTTACTGAGTATTTTCAAATACCACAAGGTTACGGCTAAGGAGGCGGCAACGGCCACTGGAAGTAAATCTGCATTAATGCCATAGCTGTGAAAAAAAAAAAAAAAAAAAAACCCCAGCAACATCTCGGCTCAAAATCTCTGCTTAGCTGCCGACATAGGAATCTTCAGAATGGAGGAGAACAGTTGAATGAACCAGTTTCTTACCCTGAATTCAATGGAAGAACAGTGCAAATAAGTGTCTGATACAGGTCAGAAGTTTGGACCCACTTTTTTTTTTTAAATAGAGATGATATGCTGCTTTAAAAGACTTAAAACAAATGTGGCTAACTGGTTTTCAGTATTTATTAGTCTGTAGTAACACACCGCTCATCGGTTCTGAAGAAAACACAGCAGGTCTGTCTTTAGCGCACTGGCATTCACTCTGTGTTGAAACGTGAAAAAAGCAAAGTATCATTCAGTTTTTCGGTATCACACACTTGCTCCTGGTTTACATGTCGTTGGACAAAGTTTCATTATTCAACAGGACAATCAAAAGCATTCTTCAAATGATCCAGTTATTTACTGTCCAGCAAATGAAACAGAATAAAATACTGATCTCTTGAAAAGGTGCTGGGAGGGCACAAGTTTTTTCCAAAAACTGCTGAAAGGGATGCTTGAATCTGTGCTGCTGCGTAGATCATTTGTAAGGGGAGGTTATTTTGCACATATACTTCTAACTCTACTATTAAAAAACATTAGTTTACTTAAACTCGCATTTTAGTATCAGTAAACTGTGTCCAAGTAGAAAACCAGACTGTGGCCTCAAGTCAAAGTAGATTTTTTAACTGCTGATAGATGCTGGACTTACTGATGTAAGTTCCGCTGCAGTTCTATAAGTTACTCAGTTCTTAAGTAGTTTTTCGAGCTGCTAATTTTGTATTTCTCCCTAAACTGATTCCTGGAAAGTAAGTCTTCATTAACCTGAAATATACATGATAATACGCATACCCTCCATACCAGGCGTGCTCTGTTGTCAATGTGCGTTTCCATAGCAGCTACAGAAACAATCTGCCATACAGACTTCTGCCAGTGAATTTACATCGCTGGTGTGGAAATGACGGAGATACAGTGGGACAGCCATACTGTGTGTACAAAATAATGTTGACAACTGTCTCATATTAAACAGTATATTTTGATTATTTGACTATTACTTCATGCAGATAATTCATATTTTTATGCATATTCAATTCATTTGTTTTCCTGGTTGAATGTTAGATGTCTGGGCAGAAGAAGAATCAATAATCATAATGAACAGATTGTAAAAAACTTTCTACGATGCTTTTATTGTTAATCTGACAAAGAGTGAGGTAATTTTCCAAAATGATACATATGTTAAAAAATAGGACCAAAAGACACTGCTTGTAATCTGAGAAGCACTCATACAGGCAAGTGTAAACTGCCAGCATGTTGTGACGTCAGGCTCTGCCGATCACTCTCCTCCCGTCTAGAGAAGCTCTGCAACAGTACTGTTCTAAGTACTTCCTGTGTCTAGTACTATTTATGGACCGGCATTGGTAGAAGACTTCGAGCAGTATTGCTTCATGTGGTGTATCAAGTGGTTTGTTGTATCCTCCTTGCCTTTTTGTATTTTTGACGTTGTTTGTACTTTGACTCATGTCTCTTGCCTTGCCAGCGACACTCCTCTTTTTGTCTTTTGACTATTGCTCTGCTTGGTCTGCATTCCATTTTTTGCCTTGCCTACGTGCTGATATTTGCCACTGCCTGAACCTGAAGTTTATGGATCTAGTGTATGGACTGCCTTTGTCATGCTTGACTGGTGAACCCTGACCTGGAACTGGTTGTACATTTGTATTTGAATGAAGCAAACCTTTTGTAAACTGAGGCCATTTCCACGCACCAAGCTTTGGCGTTCCTAAAACAGACCCATGATGCACTCCAAGAATTATGTGTACACCTTCTGACACCCGCCAACGCGCAGCCACCCAAACCTTCAGAGGCTACGTTAACTCCCTCCGCCATAGCTCCAGTACCTGTACCAGTTCCAGAACACTTTGATGGTAATCTAGATAAATGCAGAGGTTGCAATGTTCACTTTACCTTGAGCACCATGCCAAAGGATGAAGCTAAAGTCACACTTTATCGCTACTCACAGGGAAGGCAATGAAGTGAGTGACAGTGGTGTGGAATCAGAACTGTTCAGGAATGAGGTTGGTAGATTCTTTTAATCTCATTTTAGGGAGGTATCTGATCACTTTATCTCCAGAAAGGGATTCAGAGAGCGATTGGCTTGACACACCCAGGAAAAGATTCTGAAAGCAGCTGCCACCCAGAAGCAACAAGGTGATTGTCACCAAAACCTGGGCCCAGTGAGTATGACTCCTGATCTATGCCTGCCAAGCCAGGAGCTGAGTCCGAAATACACTGGATTCTTCAAGATCTTACAATGCATCAATGCTGTTACTTATCGACTTCAACTTCCTTCTCATTAACGCATACACCCTGTGTTTCATATCTCCATGTTAAAGCCTTTCTTACGTTCCCCCACACATGAGGGTGATCGTCTGGAGGAGCCCCCTGCCCTGATGGTTGTGGATCTTGAACTCTCTGAGGTGACCAGACAGTTTGTAAAACTTGGTGGGCTGGGAAGGGAATGGTAGGGAGGAACTATGCTGAGTCCTGGCTCGGGATATTCTGAATCACTCCTTGTTCTCTGCGTTCCATAGGGACCACCAGGACCGACCAGCACCTCAACCGCGAGGGCAGCCTCCACAGTCAAGTAATGCACCAGGAGTCGCACCTAGGAGAGGGGGCTCTGTAACGTCCAGCTCTGTTGTTCACCCTCCTCACTTCTAGGGAGGCCCTACATCTGAATACTGTGTTAATTAAATTAAATCTGTCTCTTAAACTATTTAAGGACTGGTATAGGCAAAATACTTTGCAAAGCATTGCCTCACCCGGTGTACCAAGGGGTGTTGTATCCTGCTTGCCTTTTGTGTTTTTGACTTTGTTTGTACTTTGACTCTCGCCTTGCCTATGACACTCCTGTTTTTGGTTTTTGACTTTTGCTCTGCTTGGTCTGGGGTTCTGTTTTTGCCTTGCCCTCATGTGGATGTTTGCCTGAATCTGAACAACGTATGGATTTCGAGTGTGGATTATATTTGTCATGCCTGTTTGCCCAACCCTGACCTTGAACTGGTTGTACGTTTGAAACTGAAAGAAAACTAGTAAACTTTTATCTGCAACTGAGTCCTCCCCTACAACCCTCATCACACATTTAAACATACCTGAAAAACTGAGACGGTTTCTTATGTGGCTTAAAACAAATAAAAACTAATATTAGCACTGTTCGCTGTCATAGTTTCAGACTGGATTCTCTACATACATGCAAAATACTAATGTTGGAGGGAGAAATTAGATGAACTACAGCGACTTAGCTAAGTATTAATACAAAATTTATGTAGACTATTGACCCAAACATGTCTTGGCAAATTCTCTACATTCTAGGTAGAACCACTGTAAGTTTAAAATCAGCCAACAAATGACTAAAAGTAAACAGATGTATTTTTGACCAACATCCAATTCAATAGTTGAAAAATGGATCAGCATGCTGTCACATACAACATGGTGGAATGAAGCCCGGCCCAAACAGAAAAAAGTAAACCACGCTGTTCATAAAAGTGTAACCAGACACAGTACTAAAGAACCAGAAAATAAAAGGGTATTGTTCTAAAATACATTTCAAAATCATGTTCGTGCTCCCAATTAAATGGCAGCTGTTTTTCTTTTAAAAGCTCCTTATATCCAAAATGGATGTACATCACACTGTTATGAAACTCTTCATATAGTTTTGCGAGCGATCTGAATAAAATCCCACAAACTAATCATGCTGTTTATTTTTTTATTACGAGGCTTTCAGTTTCGGAATTACAAGCTTGGGCTCCTTCAGAGAGATGAGAGCCAGGTCTAGACTGGAAATAGCTGTCTGGAGACGTTGCTAAGAGTGATGCAGGGTGGACAGACTTTCCTGTACGGACTTTACCAACACTGAGGGGGAACACCCTGTTCCATACAGACTGATCTTTTTCTCTCAATCAATTAATTTCCCATGTGACGAATGCATTTTACTGTGTGTATGGGACCTTTTTTAACGTTAATGTTTGTGCTTTGTGGAGGAGCACACACAATCGTACATGCAGGCTGTGACCAAACACTAACAGTAATATTAATAGCACTAAAAATACTAATAAAAGCCCAAACCAATAATAAATATAACAAATAATACACAAACACACACACACACATAGAAACTTTTGTTATTTCCATTTTTTTTTCCACTTCTCCCTGCAGAGACAGGGGGGATGTCTCTCTCTCAGGGTCACTAAGAAAAGTCATGGAGTCAAGCCAATATTCTATTTTTCTCTCTCTCTCCCTCCCTCTCTTCCTCTCTCTCTCTCTCTCTCTCTCAGCAGAGAAAATGCATACTGCAAGAGGGAGCAGCTTTTTCCTCTGACACCCTTTCCCCTCTTTTTCACATCCACATTTTCCAAAAGGCTGATTTATCTTGATTTATACACATAAACGTATCTGCATCGAGATATGCTGTGAGTCCGAAATACACTGGAGTCGGCAAGATCTTACAACGCATCAGTGCTGTTACTTGTCAACTTCAACTTCCTTCTCACTAAGGCAAACATCCCGTGTTTCATATCTCCATGTTAAAGCCTTTCTCATTTTCCCCCACACATGAGAGTGATCGTCTGGAGGAGCCCCTTCCTCGAAAGGCTGTGGACGGGACGCCTACTTATCAAGTTAAGGCTATCTTGAACTCTCTGAGGTGTCGAGACAGTTTGCAAAACTTGGTGGACTGGGAAGGGTATGGTACGGAGGAACAATTTCAGGTCATCAAGACGCTTATGATTGTGTATGTGAAGCTCATGAAGGCTGTCAAATACACACATCATATCAGGCGAAGTGTGCAACTGTTCCAAGCAGCAGAGTAGCAAAACAGTAGCAACAGATTACAGTACAATCATGTTTCCTAACTAAAGGTACTAAAGATGCAGCCTTGAGTAACAGGGCTTGATCTAAAAAATGCGGATTAGTGTTACGTCCCCAGCATCCAGGACCTCCTCAAGGCCTCTTGGGGGCACTCTCCTGTGCTCCCCTCGCTTGCTCTTTGTCGCTCTCATTTTCTGTCGCTCATTTTCATGTCTGTCTCTCGCTTGCTCTCATGTCTGTCTGTTCTCTTCTGTTCTCTCGTGTTCTGTCTCTCTTCCTTACTCTCGTGTTCTTCTGCTTTCTTGTTTTTTTTCCCCATGTGTTTGTTTACATCCCTCACCTCCATCCTAGTGATCTCACCTGACTGTCCTCTCCTCTTCTTCTTCTCGCTCTCCCTCTCCTGGTCTCCTCCTCTAGCCCTGCCCCCACATTTAGTACCCCCGCGTGTGTCTCCTGAGTCCCCCAGGTGTTCCACCTTGTGTGTGCCCTTTTCAGGCCCTTGTGTGTTCGTGTTCATTGCTTGATCCTTGTGTGTTCCCTCCACGTCATGGTGCTCTTTTGTTTTTAGTTTCTAGAAACTGACGCAACAGAAGCATATTATGAAACTGTGGGTTTAATGGGGCGTGATGACTGGATGGTACGGCTCTGCCCTCCTTCAGTGAACCCCTGAAAGAGGGTCCGCGTAGTCATGCAAGTGATGCACTTCCAAGAGATGAGTCAAAGTTGGAAAGGACCAGTTATAAAAAGTACTGAGACAAGGCATTAGCCAGCAATCACGCCTCTATGTTCTCTGATCAAGGGTACCTCAGTGGTGCCACTAGCAGTCCAGGGATTCAAACCCACAACCTTCTGATTGCAGAGCGAACTCCCTACACACTAGGCCACCAACTGCCCCTTTCCAGAAATTGCATGGTACTACCGTAAAATACTCTGCACCCTTGCTCTCTCTCTAGTCCTCTGCTCTTTGCCTCCTCTTTCTTTCTCTCTCACACTTTTTTCTTCTCTCTCTCTCTCTCTCTCTCTCTCTCACTCACTCTTTCTCTTCTCTCCCTCGTCCTCTTTCTCTTCTATCTCTCGCCGTCTCTTCATTCATTCTTTATCTACCTCTGCCTCTCAGTATAAAGTGTATGCTCATGCAACAGAGGAAGCGATTAAACTTTAATGACAGCTGAGCGATACAGAAACCTGCAAGGGTGTGCCTAACCCTACTACTACCACACACACACACACACACACACACACGCACACACACACACGCACACACACACACACTACTTCACTCACATGCATGCATATGTTTCCACTACATGCACACGCAACACTGTCAAGTCTTCCGTCCACCGGAGTGAGAGACAGCACACCCTCTTTTCAGTCTCCTGTTTGTTTTACACTGCTGCTGTCTGTGTCAGGGTGTAGTCACTAAATCATGCGAAATATACTGTTTGTCATTACATTTAGAGTGTCGTATACTATTCAGATAGTAGAGTGTAGGGAAAATGCACATAGTGCAAAGGGTTTAGTGTGTGGGTCACAGTAAATCGAATGTAAACAAAGTAGAGTGTTGTGTGGTGGGTGTGGTGTGTGGGGTTTACAGTGTAGCAGGCAGGGTGCAGCGCGTAAGGTGGAGCACACTGGGTGTAGTGTTCAGGGTGAGGCATGTAGGGCTTGGCTTGTAGGCTGTAGCATTTACGTTGTGTAATGTGTGCGTTGTAGCATGTAGGGTTAACAGGGGTTTAGTGTTTAGTGGTTAGTGTGTGTGTGTGTGTGTGTGTGTGTGTGAGATTATGGTGATAGTGCAGGTGGTAAACCCAGCGCGCCACGACAGTCAGTGCGGTGTGTATGCTGGCCTGTTCTTCAACATCAAAGCCTGAGTGTGAGCGTGTGTGTGTGTTCACTAAGCGAAAGCCACTACCACAAAACCATGCTACCCAGTTCCTCTCTTGCTATGGTCACAAAACACACATGCACACAATGCTAACCAGACCTCACTGCAATCAAGACATATAGAAAAAAGGCAGCAGCGTGCATATCTCTAAGATCTCTCTCTCTCTCTCTCTCTCTCTCTCTCTCTCTCACACACATACACACACACACACACACACAAACAGACATTCTTACCTGGTGACGAGTGGGAAGAGGCCAGTGGGTACATGGAAAAAAGAAAGAAATAAAAAAAAGTTAGCATAAAAATAGCAAAAAGAGTTCCGTCTGTGCGTGTACGTGTGCATGTCATAGGACACATACACAGGAATACGTACATACATGTAATACACAATGTCATTTATTCATACACATACACACACGTATGTATAGCAGCTTTTCTGTGTGCTGTATTCCAGCAGCTTCACTCCTGATTCAGTTTCTGGTGGGATGAAACAGAGTCACACAAGCACACACTCTGCTCTTAACATCACTATTTTAATTGTTGCAATTGTAAAATAATGTAAGTGTGTTGTGTAGTTTAACCTTTCCACGGTATAATACATTATTCATATGTATTATTTTTCAATCGTCTCCAAACATTTTTTGTTTGGAATTTTGAATCAAAATGTGTGGTCAATAGTGTATAAAACACTGCTGACATGCACATTTTACACATTATGAATATATATATATATAGGCTAAGAACCTTTTTCATTGTTTAAAATATTTTTTGTAACATGGTCAGGCCACTTAACTGGTTTATTAGAGCCAGATGCTGTGATCTGGACTCTAGGCTGAATAAAGAATGACCCTTGACCCCCGCCCCCTTACCCCCGACCACATAAACCTAAACCCTCCAGCCAGTGGAGGTCAAACACACACTACACACACATAAAACACTCGGACATTTATGTTTCAGCTCTGGAAATAACCTGCATACATCTGTGAGGAAAAGCTAGATGTCATAATGCCCACTAGTAACAGTGGTATAGTGCATCATAAAAATAATAATGTTTATAAAGTCTGTATACCTGTCCTATGTCTTAGTTATAAAATACAGTATAATGTTAGAAAACACATTTTTAGAAACCGTTACTTACCTACTTTCTGGCCCTCAAAGTTTAAAAATTATATTAAATATTTGATATAATTACACAAACATCTCTAAATCAGAACCCCAACAACATATGTAAAAAAAAATGTATGCCTTTAAGGCACTTTACATGAACAATCTTTCAGTCATTTTGAACCATTTCTCTTAGTCCATTCATTATGAAAAAATGAGGTTGTAGATAACATAAAAAATGTAATAAATTCACACACAGGCATCAGTTCTGTGTCTATTTGTCTTTGTAAACAGATTTAAAGATCAAAATGTCTTTAAGACTATGGGAAACAGTCTTTCAATCAGATGAGTCCAAACTTGACTGGCATTGTATAGAAGATCAATTTCGCTAATTGAATTCTTTTGTCCTTTTTGTTTATATCAAGAAGTAAACTACCAAACGTACTACACACACACTCCGGTTTATCTCAGCATTTCTGACATCACCCTGCGAGACAAACTTCACTCAGACAGCCTGTTTCATCATGTCCGGCAAGGCTGTGACCTTTTGACACTTCAGTGGAAAGTCTCAAACCATTTGGGGGGGGGGGGGTTTACGGCCCCCACCACTGTAAGCAGTTTGGCATGGGGGTGCTGTAAAATATAAAAGCTTCCGCACTTTGAGGGCTATCTTGAAAAGTCATCAGGGCAGACACTTCAGCTTAATGACGCCAAATGCAGCTTCATGACTGCTGACGGCGACCAGACTGGGGTCAAAACAGGGTCAAACCTGGGTCAGGTTGAAACACACAGGACAGAAGGAACACACAGGGTGGAGCTCAAGCCTTTAACTGTGCCTGTTTCTTTCATTCCACCCCTTCAATTCCTTTCCTCATGTCTTAGCTCTTCTCTAAGGATGGGAGGAAAAGATGCAGGAATAAGACATAAGGATGGGAATTGACATGTATGGGAGACATTCCCAAGGTTTACACACTTTTTTAATTAAAAAAAGAAATGACATCACTTTTCGACATAGTGGCGGGGCGGCTGGTAGCCTAGTGGTTAGGGAGTTGCCCCTGGGATCAGAAGGTCGTGGGTTTGAATCCCAGGACTAATAGTGGCACCACTGAGGTACTCTGAGCAAGGTACCGTCCCCACACACTGCTCCCCGGGCGCTGGGTTCCTGGCTGCCTGCTGCTTCACTTGTTGAATGGGTTAAATGCAGAAGAAGTTTGTGCTGTGGTGTGTTCATGTATAACAAATGGACACTTTATTTTACATAGTCACCCTTCTTTGTGATGCAGCTTTTCCAGCGTCATACCAACTTTTTAATGTCATCAGGAAAAAATGTTTTTGGTTGAGCGTGTCCACTGATGCACGGCTGCTTCCACATCATCATCATGAAAATCTTCTTCATCTTAAAGCTTCTCTGAGCTCCAAAAATGTAGGAATCAGGCACTAAACTCTCAGACAGGCCCAACTCCTGCTCTTCCAGCCTTCACTGCTTCCAACCAAACTATAAAAGTGACGAAACTTTTTGAAGTCCTTTCTTTCATATTAGCATCCTTTCTTGATTTACACAACACAAATTTAATTTTTGTCATTTTTAATTTCCAAAATTAAACTAAAAATTCATCCGTTTTTTTTAAGGCCGAACAACAATTGTACCTAACTTTAAATATATTCAACTCTAAAAATGAGTTTGCTATGTCCATCACGATTACTTTGAAATCAATAATTCAATTTCAACAATTACTGTAACAGATTCTCCATGAAATGAAGCTATTAGAACTCAAGTCTCTTAACTGAGCATCACTGAAAGGGAGGAAACGTTTATCAGCAGGTTCTTCCCAATGCACGTAGTTATAAATGTCATGTTTTACGAAGTGAAACGAAATGCTTGCTGTTATAAAATCTTTGTATAGTGGTGCCTTGACTTACGAGTTTAATTCGTTCCGTGACGGAGCTCGTAACTCAAATTACTCGTATGTCAACTCAATTTTCCCCATCGAAATGAACTGAAATGCCATTAATACATTCCGGACCTCCAAAAACACTGCATTTTGGTTATATGTTTTTAAATATCGCTTATAAATAACGAATATTGTATAGAAACACAACACAATAGAATGTACTGCAATAAACTGGTTTTATTAAGTATAATATACAGCATTTGCCTTGGAGATCAGATGACCTAAAGATGCTTCGGCTGCTATAATTCCGGCAAAAGTTTTGAGGTGATCCTCAGCGCCTTCATATCCGCGCTCGCTGCCTCACCGCGCCTGACAACCGAGTGAACGCCGGTCCTCTTTTTAAAATTCTCGAACCAGCCCGACTGGCTTTCAACGTCTCGCCCGATGCCTCTATCGCCGAAGTGCCTGGGTCTGCCGCAGCAAACCGGCGTGAACAGCTCGAGCCTTCTCGCAGATTATGGCCTCCATTACGGATCTCCTGCGAGCTGCTTCTCCATCAACCACACCATCAGCAGCTTCTCCATATTTTCATGGATAGATATCCGCTGTTTAGAAAATATTTTTGCGCCCTTGGCTGCCGTTATTGCCTTTATCGGCTCCTTCTGCTTCAGTAAGGTGCAGACTGTAGAAGAGCTGCGCTCGTACTGCTTCGCCAAGTCGACTACACGCACACCTTGGTCATGTTTTCCTAATTTCTTTCTTTAATTCAATGCACATCGTCTGCTTCTTCTCAGCACTGTCCTTCACACTCACTTTCTTTGGACA
>JBBIGA010081978.1:0-11612 GCA_037576975.1 Alestes dentex | reverse complement strand
TGTGTGTGTGTGTGTGTGTGTGTGTGTGTGTGTGTGTGTGTGTGTGTGTGTGTGTGTGTGTGTGTGTGTGTAGACACTGCTCGACCTGGGTGCAAGTCCAGACTATAAGGATAGTCGTGGTCTTACTCCACTGTATCACAGCTCCATGGTGGGGGGGGACCCATACTGCTGTGAGCTGCTTCTGCATGACCACGCTCAGGTGGGGTGTGTGGATGAAAATGGCTGGCAGGAGATCCACCAGGTAACACACACACACACACACACACACACACATGCTCACTTTTGTACGATACAGCAATAACTAAAGTTACAAAATATTAGTCTGAGAGTGGTGACTGCATTCATTCTGAGATGTCTGAGTTTGAGACTTCAGACCAAGCCCATAGTTGATGAATTAAGAAACCTCTGTATGACTGCAAGAGGAAAGAAAACTCGCACTGGAATTCTGGGCAGCTCCTGAGGGGTTATCTAGAACAGTTAGAAGGCATAGTTCCTCTACTCACACCTTTGTATTCCGTGTTTTCTAAAAGGTAAATTTGAATCACAAATTAAAAATTTGTTGAAACAGTGAGTAGTTTCGTAAGTTACTAATTAGTGGTCATTGAGGCCTGGCTTTACAGGCTTCAGTACTTTATAGAAAAGTACATTACAGGCTTCAAATTTCTGAACAGGTGCTCAAATACTTGTTCTCTAAATCACACTTTATTTGTTTGTTAAAATAGACAAGAATCAAGTACACAAGTATATTTTTTTCTCTTGTGTGCGAGTAAAACATAAACTCCGTAGAGTGATACTAAGGCAACCTGAGGCCTGACATGAAGTTATGAAGAAATTAAACTAGTCATAGTCATATATAATTAATAACTGTTCTATGTTGCTGCTGAAAGGAATTCAATTCTACAATTTTGTTTGCCGTTAAAAAACAGATGAGGCTTCCCAAACAGAGAACCGAATACAAACATAAAGAACAAATACTCAAGTGCTTAAATTATTTGGGCTGTTCTTTCTTTACTGTATTATTTTTGACATTGGTGTGCCCAGGTAACAAGTAATACAATACGTGTGTAATCTAACACATGCAGTATGTTTGAATTTTAACACAAAGACGTTGTCATGTCGGGTGAGGGGTGGACACACTAGCAGGAGACAGTGTTAGAAGTGTGTAGAAGTTTTGATAAACACAGTTCAAGTTCAAGGTGCCATGCCGGCTTCACAAAACACAGCCGAGCTTCACACAATAGATACACTGAACCCAGAGGACCTTCACAGCTGCGCATTGCTTGGATGGCATAAACTCTCTTCACTGCCACTTAGAGAGTGTGCTGGCTACCAACAGGAAAGTCCTTCTTGTGCCTTAGACTTCTTCTCCTTCTAGTGAATACAAACATACAGACAAGAGTGATAACGTTTTCTTACATTAAACAAAACCTGAACTAGAACCCAATGGTGGAGTTGGGATTTGGGGTGACCGCGCAAAGATTTTGTGGCTCGGCTGGACTTTTAAACCCACACGCACACACAGGCAGCCAATCAGGCGACACAGACAATCAACTCAATAACAATCTGTACTTAAATCAAACACAAGACAGGTGGACATGTCGTTAGGTACCCAGCAACCCAGCTAAGGAGCTAATGAAGCCCTAGGCACCAAACGACCACACACACACAACAAACCATGACATCATACAGACGTGCCCAGGGCTCTGTACCACCTAGTACTCGGGCGACGGACTCCGTTGGGGGTGTGACTGAGATGGACCAGACATGACAGACGTGTTCTAATTACAAGAACTATGTCTGAGTGTTCAGACCCAGTGTTCCTGTGGTCTGGAAAAAAGTGTTTTGCTAATTAAAGCATCGTTTTGGAGAGGTTAGGATTGTGAGCTATAGACTGAGCTCCTCACTTGACCTGATTCTTGGTGCCAGCAGCCCTAAGACTGGCTTACTCTGTGCTATTGAATTCTAACTATAATTGGTCCATGCTGTACTTGAAATATCAGGCCAGACAGGTTAGTCCTTAATTATTCAGGACCCAAAGCAAGTTTTAAAAAGCCCTAATAGGCTCTGTTAGATGTTTAGAATAGTGTTCAGTGTATTGCAACATCATATGAAATTAAAGGCTGGACTGGTAACATAATTATATGGCTTGTTGTGTAGAGGGGAATGTACAAACAGATGTACGTTGTTGTTGTTTTTTTTGGGGGGGGGGTTTCAGAGCGCTGAAATTTGTCAAGCTTGCTGAAATTAGTTGAGGTAGAACCTGAATCTTGTTTTTGAGTTAAGTGTGGAGTAAGAAGACAGTGTGTAGATGAACTGAGTCTGACTGTTTACAGACCCCTCCTCAGTGCAGAGAGGTGATGATGGCTACCCATTCAACAGCTGATTACCCATTCAACAGCTGATGTAATAGCTAGCTAAAAAGCCATTGTCACATTGCTTTGTGCAGATTAGCCTGCTAGCAAATGATGCCATTGCTGGAAAGGCTGGAAAGCAGGACTTTCACGCGCAACACAGTTATCTTTTGCCTAGCTGCACTTCTAAATAAATTGCCCATTGCCATTGATCAAACACAATAAATAGCTGTACATAGGGGCATTGGGACCATTGGGGGTGGCACACTGGTGGAGGTTATGGAATGCAGGGGGGGGGTGCTCATGGTTGTACAGTCACAGAACACAGGTTTGGAAGTGGATGGCAAGTAAGCAAAACCCAGACAGACCAAGAGATGCATTGTCCAGCTTGGCCCAGCTAGGTTATCTAGACAGACAGACTAGATGGAGAAGCACTACTGGCAAATCTCCTTAACCTGTTATTTCAAACATCATTCTTGCAGAGGTAAATGTGAAAGGGGTTTTTGACTGATTCTCTTATCCAGAGTGACTTACAATCATTAGTTACAGGGACAGTCCCCCTGGAGCAACTGAGGGTTAATTGTCTTGCTGAAGGAAACAATGGTAGAAAGTGGAGGTTTGAAGCTGCAAGTTTGTGGTCATTGGGTTCAGAGGCAAAGGTTTTGCCCACTAGGTTACTACTACCCACTCTAGGTTTATCTGATTGCTATTCCTGCAGCTCACTCTTATTGTGTTTTCTCTCTTTTAGTGGCCAGAAGGATAGTTCCTCTTCACTTGAAGTTGTAAACACTAATACCCACTTTGACACAAGGGGAAGGTGGGCCCTTGTGTAATTTGCAGGGCACTATACACCTTGTGCTTTGGCCATATAGGCCGCCCAGCTCTGATGACAAAAGCACATTAGTGCAAGCCTACCCAGAACAAAGACTAGACCAGACCAGACAAAAATCGCCAGAAAAGGGTGGTCCTCCACAGAACATGTCTGGAATATGACAGGACTGTGATATTAGGAGGCAGAATAAAATGTCTACAACAGTCACAGCTAGCCTAACGGTGTGGCAGAATGTGACAGAAAATTTCCCTCCCTCTTTCCTCCTTCAGTGGTACATCGCCTGAACACCCTAAGGTAGAAACTGCCCCAGTGCTCCACACTCAAAAAGTTATTTTGTAGCAACACTTGCCAGGTCAGATAATTCTCACAGAAAATGTCCAACAAAAATTCCATTCAACCAAAGAAAAGACATTGAACATCACAGTTTTTGTTTACATATGTCAATGTAGTGCGTTATTAATTACCAGTTATGTATGTGTGTGTGTGTGTGCGTGTGAAAGTTCGTCCTGTTATGTCAAATCAAGTTGGGTTTTTTTTGTCATATACTCAAGTTAACATTCGTAATAGTAACAGATTTGATGATGTCATTTCCAACCTGTCTAATTTAATGCAGCTACAACAACAGCTTCTACAAAAAAAAACATATTTGTGGCTGGAGTGATTCAAATCAAAACAAGAACGCGCCAGATCAGTCCTTCAGCACCATATAACCCAAGAGTGTATTCCTTTTGCTCATACATGTGATTTATCTCATTAAAGGCCCAGTAAGTAGCTTACATATTGAATCAGGTGTGTCAGAGCGATTCAGACACTAAACTGAGGAGTGGTGTGGCCCTGTGGGACTGGAATTACTCATATCTAGTGCGAAGCCTTTTAATCAGGGTTTGGATGATTATATTGCAACTGTGTAGCGTCATGCTGGCTTTAGTCAACAGGAAGCTTGAAAACACACTCACGCACACTCACAAACATTCACACACACACACACACACACACACACACACACACACACACACACACACACAAAGGGTTTAATAAGAAGTCTGTGACAGGATGAATAAGTGGATTACCGTAGGGCTATAGACTATGAGATGATGTTTTCTTAGAGATTCTCTCTTCATCTTTGACCACATTCTCAAGCCTGGCTGCAATCCACACACACACACACACACACACACACACACACACACACACACATACACACACACACACACACACACACACACACACACAAACATACACACATAAACAACTTCTCTCAGTTATCAGCCTTCTGTGCGTGACATTCACATTTTTGACCTTTTCAACAGAGAGAAGGAGACATAGAAAGAGAGTGAGAGAGAGAGAGAGAGGTGTAAGTCCGTAAGGCTTCAGCTGATGACTGTGAGGAAAAGTGAACTGGTTAGTCTGTCACAGATCAGAGAGAATTCAAAACCCAGATCACTCAGATATCATACACCCCCCCCACACACACACACATACATCTCTTGGCTCTCATGTCATTTTTAGGTTGCACAGGAAGATGGATGCTGTCATGATTTCTTTGTTGTTCAAATTTTTGTTTTTACAAAAATTTTAGTTGATGACTCCAGTACTGTGAATCAGATTCTGAGCTGAGTGCAGTGTTACACCCTTAGTGAAAACACATTTACACACCCACAGCGTCTACTGCCAGGTAGCACGCTTCTCAAGGTAGTCCGCCTCTTCTGACCTCCACATGTTCCTCTCCTGCTAAAGCCAGAAGAATTGCAGCTCCATCTTGAATGGCTGAATTATTCCAGTCTGCCGTGAGCGAGGGGAAGAAAAACAGACCGAATAAAGCTTGGATTCAGCGCTGTGTTTAGGAGAATGTGGTTGGCTGGCAGCAGTGCTGAGGCCCATCAGATCTGGTAATGGGTGCATAGAGAATAGATGGCCTGGGGTAGTGTACATCTGAGTTATACACACAGCAGCAGCATTCAGTGAAGAATCAAAGTGTTTTTGCGTGTGTTTTTGTGTATTCACCACTAGTGCTACATTTTTACAAATTCACACCTGAGGCTGTGGCGTCACTCCATCAATAAGATTAGGAATAGAATGTGACAGGTGGACTATTAAACAATGTTCTTTTGGCTTTCCACACCGAAACATACACATTCACTCATTCACACTACTTCTCTTAGGAGCGTCGCCTTGAGGTTAGCAGAATCTAAGTAATGCTGCATAGAAATGTTTGGAGCATTATAATGCATTGTGTCTGTGTCTGTGTGTGTTTGTGTGTGTGTGAGTGTGTGTGTGTGTGTGTGTGCATGTGCGTGTCTGTGCGTGTGTGTGCTTAGCCTGTATCCATACACATGAATGTATGCTATGTTATGTGCTGATGTTCTAATAGTACTGAAGTGTGGACAGGGCTTAAAAAGATGAATGTGTATTTAAGCTCTGTCGACTGAATCATGTATGTGTGTGTGTGTGTGTGTGTGTGTGTGTGTGTGTGTGTGTGTCTGGGTACATGATCTACACTGGGACAAAAATGTCCTGGGTGTGAAATTGGACTAGCTATCAAGCCCAATGAAATGGTCCTGGCTTTGTAAAATGTATTATTGTTTGAAGGTAGTTGTTTCTGACTTGATACTGGGGTTAAGTCTGGGAAAAAATAAGTAAATGTTCAGTTAGGCTTAGAAATTCTTATTACAAGAAGGTGGTAACTGTGGCTACATAACATAGCAAATCTTGCAGAGGGGCTGATTAAAATTTGCATATTTTAACCAAGGATGTGGGGGGGTTAGGGCTGGTGTCTTTGCATTTGTGTTTCTCACAAGGAAACATGGTGTTTTCACTACAAAAAAAGACTTTTTTAGAAGAAACTAAAAGAGCAGAAATATTACCTTTTGGTTAGTTAAGGTTAGGGTTAGGTTTAGTATTACAGTGAAATGTGTGTGTGTGTGTGGCGGTAGCTCAGTTGGTAGGATGCTTGCCTCTGGACCAAGAGGTCATGGGTTCGAATGGGTACCTTCAACATACCAACATACCACCACTGGGTCCCTGAGCAAGACCCTCAACCCCAAGTTGCTCCAGGGAGACTGTCCCCTGTAGTTAGAGAATGGAAGTCGCTTTGGATAAAAGCGTTTGATAAATGCCGTAAATTTAAACGTGTGTGTTTGTTTGTGCATGCGCACGCCCATGGAAGCATATGCATTTCAGCCCAAAACGTGTAGTTAAGTGGTTTCTTTTATTGTTCATCCACATTTGCTGAAACTGTTGCGAGTTTATTCTCAGAATATTTGAAGCCATGCTATGGCAACCTCGCACAAAACCGTTGTGTATCCACACACTCACAAACTTCTGTTCAGTGCAAGTGTGTGTGGGCCAGTAGAGGGAGGCTGACTCTACTACTGGAGATAATTTGTCTCTCAGTCACCTAGCTACTGCTGAGTCCATTCACACGGATGACATTATTACATACTGTATGACTCTCTCTCTCTCTTTCTTTCACTATCTCTCTCTCCTGTCCTTACTGTCATTCATTCTTTTTCTCTGTCCATCTCCTGTCTCTTTCACTTCTCTCTCCCTCTCTCTCCCTCTCTCTCTCTCTCTCTCTCGCTCTCTCTCTCTCTCTCTCTCTCTCTCTCCCTCCCCAGCGGTGAGAACCTCGTACAGTTTTTCAGTACTGTTTTTCCCCAGCTCACACTTCATTTGTATGCAGAGAGGGCATACTTTGAATAATAGAGAATCGACTAGTGACATTGATAATACAAAACAATTCTGCTGTCACAAATATCAGCAGTGAGCAGAGTGAATGGTAATGGGAGAGAGCAAGAGGACAGAAGCAGAAAAAGAACGAGCACTAGAGAGGGAGAGAAATAGAGAGAGAGAGAGAGAGAGAGAGAGAGAGAGGGGATAGGAAGGAAACACCTACAGTTTAAAAACTCTCCATGCAGTTAATGTTACATATTGGCCTTAAATGTGCTTCCTAATAATAATAATAATAATAATAATAATAATAATAATAATAATAATAATAATACTTAATAAAATGCATAAAAAGTCACTAACCTACAATGTCAGTACCAACAAAATTGTACCGAATTTGTCAGATGTTTCAAAATGAAAGAGGTTGTTTTTTATTTGTTACCAGACTGGGGTACAGTTTAGGATTAAATGAAGAGAAGGTTAGGTAAGGCTTAGAAAATTCTTATTTTATGAAGGTAGTAACTGCCACTTTGGCACTAACATCAAATCCTGCAGACGGGCTGGTGTCAAACCCAAGAAAATGGGATAAACACAATTTTTTATAACAGTTTGAAGGTCAAGCTGGCCATAGGTCAGAAAAAGAAAACATGGAAAATTGGTGCTTCATCACTGTGTGCCTTGTTTATTCTTAACACTTCAAAACATTTTCTTGTTGGAATGGATGATGAAATATTTGGGAGGCTGTCAAAAATCATGTATGCGGGCCTGTCTGTTTGGGAGGAAGTAATTAAAAAATTAAAAAGAACAAAAAGAACAGCCAAAGTATGCATTATATACTCAAAAATGTGTTAATGTTTATTGTACTCTGTGTATGAGTAAAAGGTGAGCTCACCCAAACACTCTTATACTCTTTCTTTGTGTGTGTGTATGTGTGTGTGTGTGTGTGTGTGTGTGTGTGTGTGTGTGTGTGTGTGTGTGCGTCCTCAGGCCTGCCGTCATGGCCACGTGCAGCACCTGGAGCACCTGCTCTTCTACGGAGCTGATATGAGTGCACAGAATGCTTCTGGAAACACTGCCCTACACATCTGTGCTCTTTACAACCAGGTAACACACACAGACTCATCTCATCTAATAGCGCACACATATTTGCTTTTTGACTGATATTTCATTTGTCTGCTAAAATGGACTTACAATAAGATTCCATGAACTGATTGGTGGTGGTGAAATTCTGCTGATTAAGAGCTGATAATGACTTTATAAAGGGCTGGCTTGGCAAAAAAGTTCACAGGTTTCTATTTAGTCCAAATGTAGTCAGTCAGCCAAGACATGTTTGTTGTCCAAATTTTGCTTCTTCAGTTTCTTCAGCATTGGAGGCTAATGTAGCTAGCACTCACTAGGTCACCCAAATTGTTTCCATAATAAAGGAAGGAGAAAATAAGCCAATTATGTCTTTGGGCATGTTTCAAACAGAGAGAGGATTCACTACAGCATTTTGGCATGGATGGTCTGTTTGCTCCCATTCAGAAGTCTTTGATGTCAGATTTTCAATGAAAGACTCAGTTTGAGTACCTTAGCTTAGCTGAAACAGACGTGTAATGTCAACAGGCAATCATTTTTACAAGCTGAAGCAGATTTGTTACAAGTGTCAGTTACAGAAAACCCACCTCAACTTGGTTTTCCCCGTTTTGGTGATGCTCAGTGATTGATGATGGTGATAGTAGGTCAGTATCCATAAAAAGAATGGGCTCCATGCTCACTTTTTGATGTTCAAAAAGTCCAAACAACCTCGATATATTTTTCGAAATCCTCTGACTTGTTTGAAAATAGAAGTTTGTCAAATTGTGTGGTTTTTTTTTAGCAAGGGCTTGGGTTATTTATAGCAGCTATAGCACTTGCTACGTCTACTGGTTACCAGTATTTTGTGTTTTATAAAGGCTGACTTTTATTCCTGGACATTATTTTAACATGTAGACATGTTGAATGACTCAGAGTAAATATGTTCACTAATTTCACAGAAAATATAGCTCTTTACCAAAAGCATCAATGCTGAGCTTAAAGTAGTTGAGAGGATGTGGACGGCTCGGATCCATCCACATCGCCACTAAGCTGAAACAGTGCAAATAAACTCTAGGAGATGTACGAAACACATTTGGGTTGTAGAATAAAACTGTTCGATATCTCTCAAACCGCACTGCAAATGTCATGAGTTTTTCTCTGAATGTTTAATTACAAAGCTTGAAAAAAGATCAAGAGTATTTTGCAGCGTGACTGGTTCCCATTTAAGTATTAATTTAAAACACACACACAAAAAGCTTCCGTCTTGCACATCTCTTCTTCAGCAGAAGCGTAATTCTTTAGAGAAATCTCAAATCAGGTCAGTGCACATGATTGGAGTCAGCTGAACACATCACATAACTCATTTACATGTGAAACAAACACACACATAGACACGCATGCACAAACACACACAAAAACATGCAAAGAAACACACACAGACACACATGCATACGTGCATGCGCACACACACACACACACGCACGCACATACTGTAGAAGTACATAAGGTCTATAGGTATAAAGACGAGCCAATTCATTGGGTACGTTTTCTTTGAATTTCTTTGAATTGTCCATTTTTTCATCTGCACTTTGTAGTTTATGTGTGAGTAGTTACTACAATTACAGACTACCGTTCATCTGTTTCTCTGGGTGGTTTGTTAGCCCCCCTTACTCTGTTTATCAGTTCCTAGCACAGCAGTGACACTGACATGGTAGTGGAATGTCAGTATGTGTATCACACACAGCAGTACTGCTAAAATTTTAAACACCCCTGTATCATTGATAAGCTCACAAACTCGCCTCTAATGAAAGACTAGAGGGCACTCAAAAATGTGCAGTATCCTCATCATTATTAATATCTTTTACATTTGCAAAGTCGACCAAAAGGTTACATGCGCTGAATAATTTTATAGGTTATATAAGAAGTAAACGACCCACACTGACAAACTGAGGACCTATTCAGACCGATCATTAATCTTGGGTGGTCCAATCACAAGTGGACAGAGGTGTGAATGTACCCAATATGCATTGAGGTCATTTAGAGATCTGATTGCTCAGATCACAGTAGGAGGCTTTCTGGGCTGCATATGGCCACATTCTTTTATCAGCGTGTTTGTGAATGTGTCCTGGGCCACATTAAACCACTCAGCTGACGTCCTCCGCATAAGTGGAAGTACGTAGTTGTTCACTTGCCAACGGGCCATATTGAAGTATTGCTTTGATTTGTTCTTCTTGTGCTTTTGATATCGAGTAGACTATGGTAATGATGTCCTTGTTTATTTTCATATAATGTCGAGAAGTGATTTTTTTTTTCACAAGTGGTGACTCAAGATAGATGTCAGATGTGAAATATTCTTATATTCTAATGTCAGATGTGAAATCTTATACCTAAAGCAGTATAGTTGTGATAGGATCACCCAAGATGCATGTTAATACCAGTAGTTCAAGGAAGAAAAGTACAGTGAAGTCGCGGTTCAGAGTTCTCAGCCTCAACTAATAATTGTTTGCAGAAACCCCTGCAAATTCACGGACGTCGCAAATATCATCCACATTTTTTTGCTTTTTTCGTGGCAATATGTAATTTTTCATGCATTTTTGTGCTAAATTATTAAGAAAAATATAATTTACTAATTTTGTAATATAAATATTACATTTCCATAAAAAATGTAACTGTATACATTTTTCAGTACTGTCGAGAGAACACAAAGTAACTGTATATTGGCTGCTGCCCTGTGACGCATCTCTGGCAGCTGCAGTCCAGAATTCCCGCATCAGAACAGTTTCCCGCGTGGATCTCGAGTGTTTCACTGATTGTTCTTGTGTTTTTCGTTTGTTCATCTTAAAGCCCTGTATTTTTATTACTGTAAATTAAATTAAATTATTACTGTATTTACCTTGCATATAGCAAAGAAAACAGAAGCGCATACCAAAGAAAACGCACGTGCATGAATTACAGTACAGTCTTTACAGGGGTAACATCGGCATTTTACATTCTAGCACTGCAGGAGACTGCAGTTTGGTGTACACTGTACGGCACGGATACGTGTTTACCTTTACATTTTTTTAAGGGTAATGTATTAAGCTTTTGTTAGCATATTTGGGCCATATTTAGGGTTTACACTATAAAAATAGGCATTTTTTTTACCACATCACAAATTTGCCTTTTTTTCACAATTCACGGGTGCTCTTAGAACGTAACCCCCGCGAATTTCGGAGGTCTACTGTATACCTCTACATTACTGAGTTACAATGACAGTTTACATGGGGCTTAGAAATTTGTCTTGACAACCAGTTTAAAGGGTCAATCTAAAGGGGCCAAAATATGTTAATGTGTATAAGCTGTTGCATACGGATGTCAACAAAAATGAGCACGATAGTACAGGTACGTTTTTTCCTTGTTTTTTAGTGGGTTTAGCTGTTCATGGCCATCCTGAAGGCCTAGCTCTAACAGTCACCATTCGCCACTGCTCTATAGAAGTTGGAGTTGTTTTTCTTCATTTACTCTGCTCCAATGAGATTACACTGGAGCTGACCCTTGCTAATGTAACATCCGTTCAGGCTGAAGCCACGTATATAAGCTGATCAATAACAAGGCCCAAGCAACATACAGAAACAAGCAAAAACCCTGTATCTCTCTCTCTCTCTCTCTCTCTCTCTCTCTCTCTCTCCCTCTCTCTCTCTCTCTCTCTCTCTCTCTCTCTCTCT
>JBBIGA010081958.1:0-11613 GCA_037576975.1 Alestes dentex | reverse complement strand
CAAACTTTGATATGATGTAAATGAATAGCCTACATTGTTTACATTTAATATAATCTAGACAACAGCATATTGAAATCGTGAATAGTGTATATTGCACACAGATAATTAGGAGTTCTGTGGAGTAACATACAGATAACCCTGTACAGTAAATATTATACAAAAGTATACATGGGCTGGAAAGAGATTATTGACAGCATAGACAGCACATATGGTATTGTGCTAAAGATACTACACAAGAACAGCAATTCTGAGGTGTTATTGTTGTTCTGCTTGTCGCTAGCTAGCACATATGTAAATTTAACATATTCAAAAATGTATGAAGTATATTTAACATCACATTATGTTAAACAAAATCCCACAGAAACCGGAAGATCTGTTATGGCGGGAAGATCTGTCGAGATAAAAATGAATATTTACACTGAATACATTAAACAATCTCAGTATCGACTGCATAAAGAACAGCTGAAATGGGACATATATTGCATAACTTAAAAAAACGCTGTTATTTTATCAACCGCTGAAATGGCATCACAAACAGCAACAGAAATCAACGTGATCCAGCGGCATGTAACTGCTGTTTGGAACTTTAGAGGCTCCCCATAACCCGGAAGTAGGCCGGAAGTACCTCCCCCTTGCTTATAATGGGACCCTGTGGAAGTGTCGCCACTCTGTTTTCTCTACCGCTCTGGTGGGTACAGTAGTGTTGTGAGGGGGAGGGGCCTTCTCCCATGTAGTACTGCAGGCAGCCTTGACTTAGTTGGGGGCGACAAAGTTACACCAGTGACGCCAATGCCTTAGGATGTACCACCGTTCAATTTCACTGAGTCTGACACCCCTTTTAAACTGAGTAGTGAACAGGTGGGGGAGATCAGTGCTAACATTAGTCAGTCTGTCACTACAAGCCCTTTGAATAACTTTCAGTTAAGTTCATCAGTAACACCCTCTGCGGGCCATTCCTTGTGTGGTGGTCCTCTTATTGATGCTTCTAAATTGAATTTCATCCTAAAGTCTGAGAGGAAAGAGCCACTGTTCTTTAGAGGTGATAGCACAGATAAGTATTCTCTGTGTGAATGGGAGGGATTAATGAGGGTTTATCTGGGTAAGCGTGGCTACACTGGGAAGGAAGCAGACTGTTGGGCCGTGTCAGGGATGTAGCTCGGATTTGGCTCCGCAGAGGCTGAGGCCGTCTCAGGGAAACTAGAAAGCCTCCATTCAGAGGAGGGCAGTGGCAGGCACCTGAGTTTTCCCTCCAATGTAGATGGTAACATTGAGTCTGTATTCATTTTTGTGTGAGGGTGTTATCTGTTAAGGGTGATTCTGACAATGATGTAGACAATGGTAACTGTTCACTGCAGAACCTTGGATTAGGTGCTAGTCCTATTGACAGTTGTCAGGTTTCGTCTTATTGGAAGGATAAGTTAGTTGACTTAATAAAGGAGTATAAGTCTGTCTTCTCTTGTCACCTTGACTGTGGTGAGGCGCGTGGGTTTTGTCACAGGATTAGGTTAATGGATGATCGTCCTATCTCCAGCACACTATCAGAAGTTGAAAGAAACTTTGGATGAGATGGAGGAGAAGGAAATTGTTAGGAAGTCTAGTAGTGAGTACACTTCTCCATTGGTGCTGGTGTAGAAGAAAAACGGGGACCTGCGAATATGTACTGATTTTAGGTGGCTTAATGCCTGCACTGTGAAAGATGCACATCCGCTCCCACACCAGGCTGGTGTCCTTGCAGCCTTAGGTGGTAATGTATTTTTCTCCACCATGGATCTCACGTCTGGCTACTACAATGTGCCATTGGGCACATTGCATGAGGATGATGCTTTTGGTGTCCAAAATTTCTTAAGTCTCCTGTGTTATTTGGATGATGTCCTTGTATTTGGCAGGTCAGAGGAAGAGAGATTGCAGCGCTTACGCATGGTGTTTGAAAGGCTGAAAGAGCACAACTTAAAGCTGCCGTCTGCTAAGTGCAATTTTCTCAGGACATCTGTGAAATTTTTGGGACATATCATTTCTCAGGATGCCGTTGCTAGTGATCCAGATAAGGTTGAGGCTATTGTGAGTGTTTCACAGTCAGATTTAATGGAGCCTGATGGGGTCACACCCTCTGCAAGTAAGATCCGCTCCTTTTTAGGCATGGAGGTTTACTACTAGCATTTCATTGAAAAGTGTTCTGTGATTGTGAGGCCACTTTTTGCACGTACAGGTGGGTCTAAGCAACCGCGCAGGGGTAGAGGTATAAGTAAACCTGTGCAGTGGAGAACGCTCTGCCCTCAGGACTGGTCCCCTGAGTGTGCAGAGGCTTTCCAGAACCCTAAGTCTGCCTATTGCTTTTGAGAGTAAGTCATTGAATCATGCCCAGTCGAAATACCCTGCACATCAGCTCGAGTTCTTCGCCATGAAGTGGGCTATTTGGGACAAATTTAGTCATTGGTTGCGGGGCCATAGGTTCACTGTGTGGACCGATAACAACCCCCTTAAGTATGTTTTGACGAAGCCGAAATTAGATGCCTGTGAACAATGCTGGGTGGCTTGGCTGGTGGCCTTTGATTTTGACATCTTGTATATCCTAAGTCCAAAGAATGTGGTTGCGGATGCACTGAGCAGGGAGCCATTTGTGAGGCACAGAGTTATGCATCGCCTGACCAGGACTCCCTATGTTGAACTGCTTAAAGAAGCTCAGAACTTGCAGGTGGACTCAGTTCAGGACATGTTTCGCCTATCCTGTGAGCTTGCTGAATTGAGAGAGCAGTGAGCTACCTCAGTGGCTGATAGCATGTGTGTTGGGGCCACACGTGACGCTCATAAAAGGGGGGAGGCAGGGTCTCGCGTGAAGAGGTCTCTGCTGTGCTGCAGTCCTCTCATAACTGGGTGCTAAGCTTAGGGCTATCTCTCATGCTCAGCATTTGAGGCCCATGTCCATGACTGGTCAAGATACGTCGCCTGTTTTTAGTCACAAAGAACTGTATGACAGACAGTGTCAGGATCCCACCATCAGCAGGGTCAGGTTCTTTGTTGATAGGGGGCGATGCCCATCCAGGCGGGAGCGGGTATATGAGTCCCGGGAGACGCTTAGGATTTTGAGGCAGTTGGGTAAACTGACAACATGGTTAGGTGTGCTGTACAAGGTGGCCAAGAATCCTGTGACTAAAAAGAACGCCTTCCAGTATGTGGAAGGTCCACTGTTCTAAAAGGGATTTATGATGAGGCAGGTCACCAGGGCCAGAAACGTACTCTGTGGCTGGCAAGACAGAGGTTTTACTGGGACACGCTCGAAAGAGACGTCAGGGATTATGTACACAGGTGTAAGAGGTGTGTAGTTAGCAAGGCTCCGGAACCTGAGGCTAGGGCTCCTCTCGTTTCCATTGCTACCTCAGCTCCTTTGGAATTAGTATGCATTGATTTTTGGTCTGCAGAAGATTCTAATAACAAATCTATTGATGTCTTGGTGGTTACTGACCATTTTACCAAGCTGGCTTATGCACATCCTTGCCCCAATCAGCCTGCTAAGTCAGTAGCTCGGGTCCTCTGGAACAAATTCTTTTGTGTGTATGGGTTGTGTTCATTCAGATCAGGGGGCTAATTTTGAGAGTTATTTAATCGCGGAGATGTTCTTGTTAGCTGGAGTACAGAAGTCGCACACCACTCCGTACCACCCCATGGGGAATGGTCAAGCAGAGAGGATGAACCGCACACTGGGGAACATGATTAGGGCTCCTCCACCCAGGTCAAAGGTCAAGCGGCCACAAATGCTTAACAGTCTTACCTTTATGTACAGTTGTACTGTGCATGAGACCACAGGTTTCCCCCCTTTCTTTTTGATGTATGGTCGTACTCCCAGACTGCCCATAGACTTGATGTTTCAGAATGTCAGATGGGGATACAGTGGACATGGATACTTATGTTGAGTCTCTGGGGAGGGATTTAAGGGAAGCCATGGCTCTGGCCCAGTCTAATGCTGAGAGGCAGCAGCGTCGGCAGGCAGAGCTTTATAACTGGAAAGCAAAGGGTCTACCTATTAATGCTGGTGACAGGGTCCTACTCGCTAATGAGGGGGAACGAGGTAAGAAGAAGTTGGCAGATAAATGGGATGGCACACTGTACACTGTAGTTTTTAAAAATGACTACATTCACACATATCAAATCAGGAGTCCATCTGGGTGTGTGAAGACAGTGCACGGGAACCTAATCATGCCAGTCAATTTCTTGCCATTTCGTGAGACAGATGGGGAGGACGAGCATATGTCACTTTCTGGGGGCAGCATGAGTGTGGCTGGCAGCTCACAGTCCAGTGTAGATGATGACACTGATGACAGGACCGGGAGGTGGGTTGCCATTTTTACTGGTGGCGCGGGTACAAGTAGCAGTGACACAGGGGATCTTGGGCCAGCAACTGTTGACAGAGGGGATGTGGTAGTTCCAGACTCGATGCGAGTGCAACTAGAAAATACCTCAGTGTCTTCAGTATGTGATAGTCCTGTGTGTGCTGTCTCTGATATGGGTACTGTGAGGCTCTGTCTATTGACCTCCTGCCATCTGTAAATTCCCCTGCATACAGGGATGTCTCCCCAGGCCTGACGGGGGTAAGCACCAGGCAGGGTACACTGATTAAGCTGGTGAATAGGCTCATACAGGCCATGTCAGCTCAGTAGGAGCGTAGTCTTTTTAGGGGAGCTCCTTAGAGTGTAGTCACCTTTTTGTTATGGTTGTCGCATAGGTTTTGTGATAAGTTTCCTTTTGTAGTACAATAAGTTTCCGTTTATGTACAATGGTATTTTTTAAAATTTATTTCTTCAGCCTCTCTCTCCACTCTGTACATCTCTTTGTGAAAGAGAGGTATCGTCATTTGCTGTCTATCATGTTAGACAGTTGTCGTATGGTAGAGTGTATCCCCCATTTATGAGGTGGTTTTGGGGTTGTTAAATGTTAAATGTTAAATTTAAATGTTAAATCTAAATCTAAATGTTAAATCTAAATCTAAATGTTGAGCTCTAAAGGTTTAGAAGATATGCTAATTGGCCACGCCCCGTGATTACAATTGGCCATTACTTAGCAGGGGGCTTCACTGCGAGCTGTGATATCCCCTCACCAACATGGAGGATTTGCCTTAAATTATCTTAAATCTAAATGTTAAAAATGAAAAATATATCTCGCATCGTTCGCCTCACCCGGGAGTCCCATTACTTTTGCCCAGGGTGAACGGTTTTTGGCTAATAACAGATTACGGAGGGCTATTATGGCAAACAAGGGGTCATTGGAAAAGTGTCACCGAGCGCTGTCTAACTGTGAAGTTTCACATTTAGAGTGCGAGATATATTTTCACATTTAATATTGAGATTTAAGATAATTTAAGGCAAATCCCCCATGTTGGTGAGGGCACAATCACGGGGCGTGGCCAATTGGCATATCTTCTAAACATTTAGAGCTCAATATTTAGATTTAGATTTAACATTTACATTTAAGATTTAACATTTACACTTAGATTTAACATTTAACATTTACATTTAACATTTAACATTTAGATTTAGATTTAACATTTAGGTTTAACATTTAACATTTAGATTTAGATTTAAGAGTTAGATTTAGATTTAACATTTAAATTTCACATTTAACAATTATGTAGCAAGAAAATGTACTAAAATGTAACACTCTTTAAACACATTTAGCTCTAAATTTGTGAAAATTGTGTGAACATTGTGCTAAATTATGAAAAAATGACACCTCTAAATTTGTGAAGCTGTTTTTACAAAGGGCACCCTGTAGAACATTTGGTGGGTCAAGGTCAGGTTCTTCATTCCTCAGCTCCTCAAGTGCAGGCAAGCCCCAATTATGTGCCACATTATGTAGCCTGCTACATGCCTGCACAATGCGACACACTTTCTGTGGACTATAGAGCAGCACTCCAATGGCCCTTAAGCTGCCCTATAGCAGCATTTTTGTGCGTACGCACCGTTTATACATGAGGCCCCAGGTCCAAGCCCCTAGTGAGTAATCAAAAGGCGACAGAAGCGAGGAAAAACTCCCTCAGCTGGAGGAAGAAACCTTGGGAGGAACAAAGACTCAAAACGGGAACCCATTCTCCTCAGGTCGGCCCTGAGAGAAAGAAAAGAGAGTCTTAATGGGGTAAAATAAGAGAAGGCCTTCATGAACAAAATTATGATAGATAGGCCATCTACAGCTAACAGAGTTACCTCTAGGTGTCCAAAGAGGTACATTTGTTGGAAGAGAAACTGAGAGTCTGTAGTCCATATAACAACAGTCCATATTACTGTAGTCCATATTACTGTGGCCTGAGGAAGAATAGCTATGTTCACATTAACACCAAGAGTCAAGATTTTAGTGGATCGTGTTCTTTTTCAAAGTGAATATTAAAATCTCCAATAATAGCAGCGTACTGCTAAATTTGCTATGAAACCGCTGAAATCTTGTAAAAACTTTGCTTATGGCCTTGGTGACAGTAATTAGGGAGAAAGAGCTCTTATGAAAGTGATCATTCTATCATATGTGAACACCACGAAATTCTTCCTCTGAATTTAACGCATTCACCAAGTGAAACAGCAGGCAGCCAGGAACACAGCGCCCAGGGAGCAGTGTGTGGGGATGATACCTTGCTCAGTAGTCTTGGTGGTCTTGGGAATCAAACCCACGACTTCCTGATTGCAGGGCAAACACCCTAACCACTAGGCTACCAATGTCCCCTTATTTGTGTATAGATTAGTTATGTTTAGGAACAGAGTTTCAAAGGAAGAGAACTTAAACGCAGGTAACTGTTTAATACTGAAAGAACTTTTATATATGGTTCTTGTGCCTCCCCCTCTACCGTTTAGTCTAGGACTACAATGTAGTTATAGGTAGGGTTGCAATGATTAGAAATTTTGGTGGTACGATTAAAGAAATAATCATGCTTTCACGATTATCACTGTTATTTCACGTGAATTGATTTTATAACTGTATTAACATATAAATCGCACAAACATTCTATAAAGGTTTTGAATTTCAGAAGCTATTTATTGCTGCTTTTCAGAGAAACTGCTTAGAAAAATGAATTTGTAAAATAAAAGTAACCATCTAAGTAAGGTTATTGCTCCCTTTTGAATACACCACAGTCAAAAAAAGTTAAACAGTTGATATTTAAAGCTGTATTTTAAACCACTAATGGAACAGAGAATTTGTAATTAAATTCAAGTAAACTTGCTCTGTAAACACATCCAGCTCACTGTCCTTCTCACTCTCTGTTGCGCTTATCGCCATTGCATGATTTAAAACTCACTTTTTGTATTTCCATTTGGGCCTCTACTACTCCTATAAACACTCCAAGCGTGAAAAAAACCCATCCATCCATATTCTGTGAATCAGTTGAAAGATTTTGGTGTCAGGAATCATATGCTTCTATGAGCCGTATGGATGGCTCCACTATCCTGACGTCAGGACAGGGAAATTTGCATAGAACCACCCCTCATCTATCAAGCCCCCCCACTCACTAAATTAGTTGAAGATCCGCCATTTTTGTCTGCTGGTTTTAAGAGCACTCATCAGTATGTAGACAGTACAATATACGATGGGTACTGACTTGCATCAAAGGCGAAACCAACTCTTGAGAGAAACCTAAACTGCATTTCCTTACCATGATCTGTGTACGTATTGTTTTCGTCCATGCGGGTCACGCTATTGTTTTTGTCCGTGCGGGTGGACCAATTGTTCATAAATCCCACATTGTTTTCTGAGCACCACTTGGACATCCAGCAATTCAGCACCCAAAGCCTGCTGCAAGCCTCAGGGCCATGCCATATTGGGATGGGATATAGTCTGGGCTAATTTGAACACCTCTTTAACACTAGCTTTAGTGCAGACAAATATCATTAACCCCTACATGAAACATTATCCTCTCATACTTTTGACTTGCTAGCAGCTTCAGGTTCCCTGCATTGTCCGGTGGCTTGGCACCTGATATACACCTAACTGTATTTGATGCTGGAGTCCCTAAAGGAGTAGCTAGTTTCAAGTGTCAAAGAACCGATTGACCTATAACCAGAGCACTTTGAACAGGCTTCTCAGCTGGCGCTTCACGCTAGTTCAAATCTGGATGCACTCCTCTAACTCTAAAACCTTCTCAGTCAGATACATAACTAACATACACTTCACACAAGTAAACTTCTCGCTAGTGCTAATGACAGAGAGAGTAGCTGAACTAAACATGCCGCACTCCGTGCAGAGAAGGTGCTCACCACATGCCATACTGAAACTTAGCTTAACTGTTGCGCATTTTATAAGACACCCTCTTTGCCTTGTTAGTTTACATTTAGCCTATATTTGTCCATGCAACACATACAATCATGCCACCATTATGTCAGCGCTATTGCTGTGTTGAGAACTGTACACCCTCCCAAAAATATCTGGCAAAGATTAACAGACAGAACCTTAGGATACACTGATAAACTGTGCAACAGATGATCCAGAGTCAGTAATTCTATACCTACATGTAAGTTCACCTCTATGATAGGAGTATCTGTTAAATTGGCCTTTTATTGAGAATACAAAGTGAATCTAAAATATTGGCAACTTGGTGCAGATTGTACTTGACAGTAAGGGAATCAAACACAGGGAAAAATGTAGCATGGATATTTTAAGTAGTTAAACAGGTTCAACAAGAACTTGCTTTTGATCATTTTCTTATACCCCCATAGGGACATAACTGAAAGCATTTGGAAAGATATTTCTCAATACTCACGTAGAGCAACTTGTTTCCCCATAAATAATTTTTACTGAGTGTATATGTTAAATCATTCAATCCTGTACTTTAAAAACACTCTTAGTGCCGGCAATATAACACCAATTTGAAGCATGTATACATCTCACAGTGCAAGCTAGCCAGGCTACAGTCTTCACACTGCATGGCTACTTTAATATAGTGTTACATTTAAGCCTCTAGACGTATATGAAAGTAAAAGAAGTCCACCTTCACCCCCAAAAATCACCAGAAAAATACAGTAAAAGTATAAAACATTTTATTACATATGCTATAGATGATGGAATATTTTACATTTTTTAATTAATTGTTTTGCATTAATCAAACCTACACCCACCTCAAATTTAATGGTCCCAGACTTATCATCAGACTTTTAATGTGATATTAAAAAAAAAAAATGGGGCAGTGGATAGGCCAAAATAATGGTTTGTTGCCTGAAGGCAATACCACGCCATAGAGGGTTAAGTTGGGCTTTCGAACTGACAATACCAAAATGCAAGAGACAGTAGGGGGGTTGGTGAATGCAAAGAAAGTATTCCAGAGACCGAGGTGACCAGGGGCGAGATTTAGGAGATATGGCCATGACATATTACAACTGTGCCTCAGCCACCTGCAGGGTAGAGGGAAGTGACACCTCTTCGTGATGCAGTCCATGGCCAGTAGAACCATGCTGGAATCTACTGACGCTGGCAGATCCATGATGGGAATGTGAGACCACGGTCTTTTGGGTAAGGCATTTGCTTACTGGCAGGCAAATCTGTGGACTTTTTCATGGCACGTACTGAACATGAGCACTCTATGTTTATATATCATCCTCTGTGTTACATTACACTCACTTGGCAGAGGCTTTTATCCAAAATGACTTACAATATGAGGAAACACTCAATTTTCAGAACAGTGTGAGAAGAGGCAAGTATGAAGTGCTAAAATCTTTATGTAAGAGTACTGAAAGAAGAGCTCCACCAGGTGTGGAGGTTTTCTGTTGCTCTTTTCGGCTTAGGCAGTTCATTCCACAAGCGGGGAACCACAAAAGAGAAGAGTGTGGACTGTGTTTGACTTGTGTGGAGGGATGGCAGAGCCAGACGATGTTCCTCGGAGGAGCGGAGGAAGCAATTCTTCCTCTGAACAATGATAAATGGTTTGAGTAATCCCTGAACCTCATGAGCTATCTCCTCATTCAGGCTTCATGTCACCAGAGCCACCAGCACAGACATAGGCAGAAAGGGCTCAGCTACCACCAGGGCTGCTCTGGAGGAATAACACCAGGAGAGAGCATCCTCTTTACCATTTTGGGCCCTGGACAGTCTGAAATTTGGATATTCAAGCATGTAAAGAAAAGGGCCTGGCATGAAATTTAGGCATTCCAGCTGCTAGATATATACGAGGCTCCATTGTCAGTGAGCACCAGCAAGGTGTGCCGAGCCCCCTCTAACCAACACTGCCACTCTTCCAACACATAAGACCTCTTAGACCTGAGGTGTTGGTATAGACCTATGCCCAGCTAAATGACACCATCCAGGTCAAGACGGCATCTCAGAAAGCCAGCTTAGTCTGGAGCTCAGGTATAAGCTCATCCTAGTAAACAGCCTGAAGCTTTGCCACATTCCAGCCACTTTCCAAATCAGCGACAGACAGGTTAAATTTCTTCAGCTGTAGAAGTCTATTGCTGGCTGACTGCCAGATGGTCGAAGACTGTCCAGAGGCTGTGACTGAGCCACTGCCCCTCTAGATGGCAGAAGAGCAGTCCTGGGCCTGTCCAGTAAGCCACTGAATGAAGTCAGTCATAAGGTAAGGGAAGTTGAGTAACAACGCGAAGCCCAGGACGAAGTTACAGCAGCCAGTGGGGTAACATTTTGGTTACAAGGTGTGGGTGTGGTCATTTCTCTGTGTTGTGGTAGCCGCACAGGAGCTGCCTGAGCCAAGGGGAGGCATAACTGGTGAACAGTGAGCTATGGAGGTTAGCTCCATCACCCCTGGGGTAAGTTGGTCTAGCCAGAAAGCTTCCTTTTGAACCTGGTTAAGGACCATTGTGGAGTGTTCAGGGGTTAGCAGCACTCCTGTTGCATCTGGGAAAGTCAGCTCATCTGTCATGATGCTGGCCTGTAAGCAGAGCAGTGGCGGCTGCTCTAAGACTACAAGGGAAGCTCCGCTTCCTCTAATATGTCAGAAAATAAATGCTCAAATATGTCATATTTATATTGCTTTTAGATCGAGTTCAACTTGATGACTAGCTCGTTCAGAATCAGGTATTTACTGTAGATTGTTTGACGCGATTTTCTTATCATACATTTCTTATCATACATAATGCACAGCACATTAAACCCTCCTGAGGCGCCAGCAAGCTAGCAAGCTAGCAAGCTGTGCATAATATTGTTGACATTATTGTTATTGTAATAGTTATTTTGGCAAAGCCATTTAATAATCTTCCTTACGACGAGAGTCTCAAAATTAGACAACAGGGCAGACCAACGCCAAAGACTGATTTGGTGCAAAAATCAGGGAAAAATAACAGGTATTTTCAGCTCTCCTAGTATGACCAGGTGAACTGACTGTCTGAAAGTGTTAAGTCTGGGCAGGGTCGCTGAACATGCAATCAACGAAGGTCTTCACATTCAGTTGGCAAAAGATAATGAAACAATAAAAAAAAGGTTCTTAGTCGTCTTATTGATGTGACTTCCTAGCTGGCCATCAGGAGCTGGCATTCAGGGGCCATGATAGGAGCAGTGAATCAGCAAATTACTGGGAATTACAGGGACTTTACAGAAACATGAGCTAAAGATGACTCTGTCGTGGCCACACAATTTCAGTCATCAGCTGTGTTTTCTGGTATGTCCCACTCTATCCAAAATGACTTGATCTCTGCTGTT
>JBBIGA010081928.1:0-11614 GCA_037576975.1 Alestes dentex | reverse complement strand
AATAAAGAAAGAGAGCTAGACAGGGAGACAAGGAGAAAGAGAAGGAGGGAGGGAGAGAAAGACAAAGAAAATGGAAGAATGAGAAAGAAAGCTGAATAACAGAGTGAGGGAGAGAGAGGGAGAGAGAGAGAGTGAGAGAGAGAAAGAGGGGGAGAGAGAGAGAGAAAGAGAGAGAGAGAGAGCTTCTGGGAAAGGCATGAATAAGTCAAGAAAGGTAGAAATGGATGCGTCTGCCAGACAGTGTCAGAAACGCAGACACCTGAAGCCCTGATCAGCGCAGTACTTCCAGCCTCCTGAAGATTCGCTAAAGTCACGGAAAGTCATCTCCATTTTCACAAGAAACACGCGCATACTCTGAGTGACACATCAGTGGCCCGCGCCTCTCCAGGGAGACGCGTCACCCGCTTCCAAAACGCCACCACCATGCCTTCATCTCTATGAGTTATCATCTGAGTTTCCCGAGGCCAAAAGAGAACAAAATCTCCTCAATTTGCCGCACTGCGGGGGGAGGAGGCCACACCGCCGGGTTGTGCGACTCCCAGCCTGTTTGTGAATTCAACATGTGCCTTTGGGTTCTTTTTTTTTTTTTTACCAAATAGAAGCCGGTGTAGTTGGTAGGGAGGAGAACCCAGATTCAATTTTCAGAAGAACTGATTGAAAGCCAAAGGAGATGTCAGGACTGAAAAATAACTCTGAGAAAGATGACTGAAAGTGTATGTGTTTGTGTGTGTGTGTGTGTGTGTGTGTGTGTGTGTGAAAGAGACAGATTGATAGATTGATAGATGCACAAAATACATTTGCTTTATAAGGTCCTCTAAGGGCAGTCCACCACCAGGCAGCTGGAGGGGGAGGAGCGGGAGTTGGAGATGGAGAGGGTGTGTTCAGCAGTCCAAAACGTTTACAGTGAGAACCGACCTGAGACTTGATGAGGGACAATAGAGCTTTAAACCATAGTCTCATACTGATAACACTGTCCCTTCACCTGAGCAAATTGCTTGATGAATTTGAATGCTATGGCAATACACAGCTGACTACAGCAAAGCTGGGAAATGTTCTTAATGGGAAATGTGAATGGAAAATCATATTCTTTTTCAGTACTGGTACATACATCTAATACATACTATGCTGAATAAATCTTTAAGACCTCTGAAGGTGTGCTGAGGCATCTGCACCAAGACAGCAGCAGCAGATCATTGCCCTGCAAGTTTTGTGAGATGGGAGCTCTGGTTTGTCTCAGTTAAATTCTTTTCAATGTTCCTCCACCCATTCCTGAATAGTGTTTGCAGTGTGGCAGGGTGAAAGAGCCCTGCAGAAAGACGGCTGCATTCAGGGAATGTGGTTACCAAGAAAGAGTGGACAACAAGGTTTAGGTAGGTTGGTCTGTGTCAAAGTAACATTCACATGAATGCAGGATCCAAAGTTCCACAGCAGATCACTGCCCAGAGCGTCACACTGCCTCTCCTGGCTTGTCATCTTCCTAGTGCATCCTGGTGCCACCTCGTCATCATGTAAGTGACACACATGCACCTGGATGTCCCCATGATGTAGAAGAAAAGGTCATTCATCAGAACGGGCTTTCTTCCATCGCTCCATGGTCCAGTTCTGTGGCTTTGTAAGTGTTGGACAGGGGCACTCAGACTGGTCTGTCAGGTCATGTCAAGTAAGTTTATTGTCATTTTAGCCATATACTCTCAGTACACAGTGAATCTAAACAATGTTCCTCTGGGGTCATGATGCAAAACAAAGAACAGAAATAGACACAACATTACATTTTCATTACATTTATTTTGGCAGACACTTTTATCCAAAGCGACTTACAATTTAACGAAACAAGTTTCAGGACGGTGTGAGAACCAGAGGAGAGTCTGAAGTGCTAAAATCTATTTGTAGAGTGTAGTGCAAGAAGATAGATAGGTTATCAGGAGAGGAGATGCTCTCTGAGTAGGTGAGCCTTCAGGAGGTTTTTGAAGATGAAACTACATTAGTGTAAGCTGGACAGGACTATAAGGGGCAAAAAAGAGCAAAGAGAGAGTGTGCAAGAAAACACAAGCGCACCAGTACAGTAATAACAGGACAGCATACCATGCAGCTGACAAAGCAGTTACAGGGAGTGGATACAGAATGAAGACAGACAATATTCTAGTCTGCAAAAAATACAAGGATGTAGATAACAATAAATAACTGTGCAAATAGCCAGAAACAGGAAAGACACTTTGTAGTTTATCATAAATAACATGTATTTACAATGGCACTTGAGGTATACGTTTTGTTTATGGTGTAACAGTTCAGTGTGTGTGTGTGTTGTGTTTAGGAGAAGGATGAGGGTCAGTTCAGTTCAGGAGTGTGTTTGTGTGTGGGGGTACAGTTTATGATTCAGTTCTGATTTAGTCTGATGGCTTCGGGGAAGGTTTCCCGTTCTAGTAGTTAAGGCCTGTACACTACAGATTGGCTTTTCCCTGCAACAAGCTGTGATGGACTGTGTATTCTGGCATCTCTTTATCAGCGCCAACATTAATTTTTTCAGCTAATTTGCTACAACAGATCTGCTGTAAAATCAGACCAGCCTTCCCTCCCTTCATGCATCAATGAGTCCTGGGTATCCATGACCCTGTGGCCGGTTCACTGGTTGTCCTTCGTTGCACCACTTTTAGTGGGGAACTGGAAACACCTGTCCAAAAGATCTGCCATTTTGCACTCATCTAGCTGTCACAATCGGGCCCTGTCAAAATCACTCAGATCTTTACTCTCTCCCACTTTTCCTGCTTCCAGCATATCAGCTTCAGAAACTGGCGGTTCAGTCACCGCCTAATATCTCCCAGCTCTTGACAGGTGCCACTGTAACGATACAATCAATGTTATTCCCCTCACCTGTCAGTGGTTGTAATGCGGTGCCTGATTGGAGTATTTCTGACTGGAGATCAGGAAGGTACTCTAAGCTGAATATTTTCTCTTGGTGATAGCAAGGAGGAGGTTAAACATGATGCTAGTGGTCAATATAATTAGTAAGGGAACTGTGTTTTTTCCTAATGCCATTTGTGAATAGGGTGTGTGTCTTTTGTGATCTAGTCATAAGTGAACCCGATTAGTCAAATAGCCTTTAGAGGGTCACATATATGATAACGTAACATTTGTAACTTTAATGGTAAAATGTAATGCAGGCCTGACTGCAGCAAAGCATCACCCATTCAACTGGGGTGAACAATAGCTAAAAGAAAGAAGAAACAGATTTTCTCCATCTGGAATATCGCTAGAATGTCTATGTCTCTATATTTGCATGGAGCTGGACTGGCAGTTAAGAACACATTTCTATCAAGAGTGAAACTCTACTATGAAGAAAAGCATTTTGCAGTTCTTGGGCTCCAGTTAAAGACCGTCCCTCACCAATCTTTTGTCCTCTGCCTGACGAGCACTGCACATCATTGTCAAGCAAGCATGCATTTTGTTTTGCAGCACTGCCTAATTTGCATTACCATCACTTGTCATTTCATGACCTAAGCACAGCGAGACAGGTTTAATCAGATTTACTCTAATACTCACAAATCCTTACCACGCACAGGACTGTAGAGCCGTGCCACACTCTGGGAAATAAAGGTCCCATACTGAATTAGCATCTGATTTCTTCCTATCCATCCTTAAGTAGAGCACAGGGTGATGGATAGACTTTATACTGATAAACTATTGTGTTATAGTAGTCAGCATAACATGTCAACACAGCATGGAAAAGGGCAAAACACACTTCTAAATACATCTGTAAAATAGAACATTTAGTGATGAGTTTTCCACTGATGCCAAAGAGCCGTATCGATTGGGCAGCTCTAGTTTGATAATGTACACATGTAGATTACAACTGGGTAAGGGGATATAGATTGGGTACCAATAGATGTGCTTAGGAGACATGATGTGCTTAGGAGACCCTTTAGTCAATTCTTTTTAATGATTTGTTGGTGGAGCTAGTGTTCATTGGTCCACAAAAGTCCAAAATAATCTACTTCTTGTCATTTGTTAAGTACGAGAATTTGGATACTGTCATGGCCGCTGAGGGAACAGGACGCACACACAGACTTGTTGCAAGTGCAAAACACCAATTTAATAATAACTGAAAGTTCCTTGCAGTGAGCGGGCTCACACAACATAACACAGTTTGTTCAGGAGTTCAGGAAATGCCAGAGGACCTCTTCCTCCGGTTGTTCTGAACGAAGATTCCCGAACACGCTGATAGAAACTGAAACTCTAAACAAAGGATTCCCGCTCAGCTTCTCTTTAACTCCCGCAGTCCCCAGAGAATGTGATTCGTCCCGCACCTGGGTCTAGGTCTGTTAAGACAGAGGGAGAGAGAGAGAAAGACACAGGGAAAGTAACTGTGTTACTCAGATCCCCACATTCCCTCTGTCCTCGACTGCAGGAGCGATACATTTTCTTGAATTTCTTGAGTCTTGGAAAAACCCCCTCGAAACGGCCTGTCTGTAGGTAGGGCTTCAGTGATCCCGCACAGATTCCGTGGCACGACCAGCTTTTAAACACACACATTCTTACAGACAACCAATCACACGATGCGGACAATCATCACTTCACTTCACATCTAAACAGAGACAGGTGGACTTACCATTAGGTAGCAACCTGACTAGACTTTATTACTCTCCTGAAACTCCCCAGGTTGCTTAGGCACCTAACAACCAACCATACTTACACCGCAACATCACACACTTGTGCCCAGAGCTGCGTACCCCCTAATACTCGGGCGACGAGCTCCATTGTGGCCATAACTGAGATGGTCCAGACGTAACAGATACTAAATATTAAACTGTATTTTGATGCTTCTTTTCTCCGAAGCTCTACTAGCCTATTTATATTAGATGCCCCTGACTTTAAGAAGGGAGATGACGTGCTAATAGTGACATCCTACTTTGCTGTTGCTCATAAAGTCATAGCCAAAGTGAGTTTAAGAGAACAGAAGAACAACTAATATGATATTTATAGAATGGCAACTTCAGGAGTTACCTAAGAGTAGCAACAAGAGATAATCCAGCCTAGACTCTACTGGCCAAGTTATGAATGTGTTCCCCTTTTCAATTTTGGTTCTTCACAAGGTTTCTTCCTTCAGCCTCAGGGGGTTTCTCTTTACTTTAATTTGCCTGGGTCTTAGACCCAGACTGTGCAAAGTTTTAAAGAAAACACTATAAAATAATACCGACTTGACATTACGCCTTGAAAGGTGAGGAAACAATCAAATGACACTAAAATTGTTTCAGGTGGAATATGTTCTGCTTCCCATAGAAACTGATTATACAGTTATTATGAAAGTTATATATTTTTCTTTTACAGAGGAAGGAAAAACAACTCAAGATATTGTTAAAATATTTTAACCTGTTATACGGGTCACTTCTCCAAATGCCCGTGATCACAAAAACCAATGCTTCAGATCAGGTCCAAGAGCCACTGCATTATTGAGCCTGTAATTGATACAATACCATTATGTTCCCAGGAGAGCCTGTCTACAGATTTCCAGATAATTTAAAAATGGATCCAAATAATACTGATTGGAAAAGTTTCGTGAGAAGAGAGTAAGGAAGTCAAGCTTAACAGGTGAGGGAATGGTAAACAATGAAAGAAGACATCTCAGCCCCAGCCTTACTTACGAAACCAAACACCTTAATGTTACCCCTTAAAATTTCCTTAATTTTGACCTTAATTTCCCCCATACAGGAAATGAAGGAAGATTAAGGGAAAAGGTGCACAGAATAAGGCTGATTAAGGTGTAAAACTACTGAATTTTCCCCTTACTTTCTCAAATGTGCCCCAAAAATAATAGAAACTCCTGAATTAACACCTTAAATTTAAGATTAAAGGGTTTCACACTCATGGCCTAAATCTAATTTTAAGGTAAAATTAAGGGGACAGTTTCACAAGTGAACAGCCACTTAATTCAAATGAAGGGGTTTGGTGTATTTTCATGGGTAAATTAAGGCAGGGTTGAGCACATTTTAAGTACACTGTATTTCGTATTGCATGGCAGACAATAAATAAAACCTTTTAATCAGTTCAACATTTTTTTATAAATAAGAACAAAGAATCAAGCTCAAAATGACAGAGGTGAAACAGATGGCCAGTGGACAGAACGATGTCAAATTCAAAACCAATTTTCGACACAAACACTTGGAACACTTCGGTGTTTCACCGAGCTTCGCTTCACCCACCACTAATATTTACACAGCAAATTGGGCAAGCTACGCTAAAGGGGATAAGGAGAACCTGAAGTCGCAAACAGACACGAGGAGAATGAACTGGCAGAGATAAACAGCACCAAAATTGAAAAAAAAATGAACAAGTGGGCTTAAAGCTGCCGGGCCCACCAGGGAGGCCTCTGGCTGATGAACTGGGGACAAGCTAGAGAGAAAGAGACATTAAAAAAAACCTGAACAGGAGTACTGGGACAGGACTGGAGCCCAATCTGACTCAGGATCTGGAATCAGTATCTCAGGTGAAGACCCCTACGATGATGAAATAACTCTCCAATAAAGACAGCAGTGGAGGTCACCATCGGACATGATGAGGTACCTGATGCAAGCAAATGTGTGTGTGTGTGTGTGTGTGTGTGTGTTGTAAATATTGCCTATAATATGTATTTACCAATAAGTATTTACCTATAATTAAATAATACTAAGAATACACTTACATAATGAAACTTACATACATACGCTTACATATATTTTACATGTAATAATTATATGTACAAATATACCCTATAAAAGAGTCCTAATCTCAATAATAATGGTTTTGCCCTTTCAGCTTAAATTAAGATGTAAGGCATTTTCAGTGGTAACGGTTCATAAGGCATGAAAAACCCACCTGCACAAAAGTGGTAGAAAAAAAATAAGGTTTGAAGACTACTTAAGCACTGATGTACGCCGTTCTGGATAAGAGCTTATGCTAAATGCTGTAAACGTATATGTAAATATAAACATAAACAGATGCTTTATTTCCTTTGACCTCAAAAAGCACTGGGCCTGGATGTGGGTGACTGCACACCACCAATAAATATGACCAGTGTGTGAGTTTACTGGCCTCCTTTTATCCTTCCATCAGCACACCCAATCACCAGCGGCTTGTGCCCTGAGACCTAGTGTTCAGAAAAGGGCAAAAACGCTTTCAGAAAGCAAAGTGAAGAAAGCACTGATTTAAAAAGTCCCAAAACAACCAAAACTACCTGACCAGAAGGAACCTGGAAACTGTGCCACCTTATAGAAATACACCCCTCATTAACAGAGAGAGAGAAGAGGAGATGACAAAGAGAGAGTGAGAGAAAAAGACAAAGGGAAAGACAGAGAGAAAGAGAAGAGAGGCAGAGAAAGAGAGACAGAGAAAGAAAGTGGAAATATAGAGAAAGAGATTGAAAAAGAAAGAGTGAAACAGAGAGAAAGAACATGCGATAGAGAAAGAGAGAGAGAGGAGAGGAGAAAGAAAAAGCGACAGAGAGACAGAGAAAGAAAGTGGAAGAGAAAGAGAGAGACAGAGTGAAAAATATAGAGAAAGAGATTGAGAAAGAAAGAGTGAGACAGAGAGAGAAAGAACAAGAGAGAAAGAAAAAAGAGAGAGACAAAGAGAACGACAAATGGAGAAAGAGAGACAGAGAAAGAGAGGAGGAAAGTGAAAGAAAAAGAGAGAGAACAAGAAAGAGAAAAAGAGAGAGACAGAGAGAGAAAGAGTATACGAGAGAGAAAAGAGAGAGAGAGAAAACAAGAGAGAGAGAGAGTAATAAAGATGGCCTTGCTGCTTGATGATTGGCCTCTGCTAGTTTCTGTGACAACATTTAGGTAGTGACTATGTTTCATGTGTTGATGTTCAGTACTTTGATGCATTGTAAGAAGTAACAAAGACAGCCTGATTTAAAGAAACAGAATTTCCAGAGATGTGAACTGATAGTGTCCTGAAGTCAGGATGCATCCTTCAAGTTACTGTTTGTATATTTCACACACTTCCGTTCCCTATTTGTCAGTTCAGGGTTAGGGTTTGCCTAAGAATGGCATGTGAAATCGTGACGCTATTGTTGGTTATACTTTTAAAAGTCTACAGTGACTATTGTTGCTTTTCTATACTATCTTAATATAATGTCTTGGAATGTTCTGATCTAATTAGACCAATTTCCATGACTTGGAATCAGAACTTACTCCCAGCATGGTAAATTTGTTTCAACTGGTTCCACCTCACAAGTGAAAAACATGGCAGGAGTATATTTTGTATATGTAGGGAGACAGATCAAGGTTAACATAACGGATACTTGATTCAAATATTTGTGGATGCTGATCTGTCCAATCTTGACCTATTTGATCATAAAGTGCCCGGCAATTACATAGTAATACTACTACTAATACAAAAAAAATAATATTGATAATAGCAATCATTTGCATATGGCATAGTTTGTAGTTCACTTTTCAGGTGCCTTCTGTAATAGTAAGTTTGAGACTGCATTTGTTTCAAATAAAAAAAAGAGAAATCATGGCCAAAACCTGTTCTGATCTCCTTTTCTCTAAACTGTAGTATTTAAGCTCCTTATTAATGTCAATGAATATGATAGTGTGGTTCACATAATACTGTGGAATCTGTGTCTTTTTTGGAGGTATGACAGTGTTCATGGTCCTCGAATTTTAATCCAAATATTCAGGTTAGTCCTCACCTTCCAGCTAGCAGTGGTAGTGGAGTGAAAGATTGAGTTGAAATAAGGGGAAGGGCGTTGAGGATGGCAGAATGCAACCTAGGGTGTGGTGTTTCTGCTCACCCTTTCTGGACAGAATTGAGTTCCGGTGCTTCTGTCTTCTTGTAAAATGTGGCTGATGCACAATGATTTAGTAGTTAGCCATATTAAGCTCAATGTTATGACTGTACACCAGTGTTGTGCCAGTTCACACTGAAAAAAAGAACTAGTTAAAAGTTCAGTTCATTAAAATAAAAATGAACTAATTCACATTCATAGTTATGCAAATGCAACACTCAGACAATATCTTTTAAAGTGCTCAGAAAAGAACATAACTAAAAGTAAACAAAACTTGTGGTTTTCCCCATCTAAATCTACACCGATTTCTTCAAAAAACGGACTAAAATGTTTTAACAAACTGCCTTCTGCAGAGGCGTCCAACCATGCTAGCCTGTAATCAGCAGACGTAAAACATGAGCTGTGTACAGTCTCGCGAGAGTGAATGTCACTCATGTTCATCTTCATAAATTGTGAACTGATTCATTCAGTTCAGTGTTCATGAAAAATAGGAACGTGTTCAATGAACACTGTTCATTGAACACATTCGTGCACAACACTGCTGTACACTGTTTTGGGCTCCTGCTGCATTTCATGCGTGTGTATGAAGACAATCTTGATAATTCAGTCGGTTCCTATTAAACTGAATAGAGTTGCTGTTACAGGGCTTTACAGATAGAGACAGACAGCCATTCATGCTCACAGTCATACCTAGGGACAATTTAGTGTGCTCAATTGACTTATCCCCAATGCATGCATGTTTTTGATAGCGGGAGGAAACCGGAGCTCCTGGAGGAAACCCATGCAGTCACGGGGAGAACACGCACATAGAACCCTGCGCCCAACCCAGGAGTCGAACCCAGGACCTTCTTACTGTGCAGCAACAGTGCGAACCCCTGCGCCACCATGCCGCCCCTATGTTAATATTTATGTTACAAATAAATTATATATATATATTTGTAAATTATATTTTTCTTAATAATTTACCACTAAAATGCATGAAAAGTTGTATATTGCCACAAAAAAGCTGTGACGTCCAGACCTCGTCCTTGTGCTGGGTTGTTTATGTTTGGGCGACTACTGATCCGCGTTAAAGTGTTGGTTTACTGTACTGCTAAAGAGACAAAAGGATCATTAGGGGAGCTGAAATGGGAGAAAACATATTCTGCATTAAGTGTTATGTGCACTTTTGCTTGCAAATTTTGTCAACTGGTCAACTATTAGCTGGTTGATAAAAATTTTTGTCAACTGGGGAGGTATGAAAGCTTTTGATGCCTAGGGTGGGGGGATGCGACCAAACTAAACAAAGTTTTTGTAGACAAAGGACACTACGTCTAAGGGGCAGGTCCTTGATGACCATATGGTTGACTTAGATATATATATATATATATAAGTGTAGGACTTAAGCTTGAACATGAAATGAGTTAGCAGTTTTATTTTTTTAGTTTGCCACTCATTGAGGCTGGTCTTCTTGAACCATTTGACTCCACAAAGGGACTCCAAACCCCAGTGTTCTGTAGAGCAATTGAGATACAAAACAGTTCTTTGACATTTCATAAGAAGCACCAAACATTTCTGCTGCAACAGTCTGTGTGCATGAAACTTGTTCCTCTTCCTTTTTCATTCATTCTCCTCAAAGGTAAATGAATATCTTGGGAAGCCCTAAGTGATGAGGGGGTTGAAAGTCAAACAAAGCATGGCTTTCACATATCTGTGGGAATAGCAAGAAAGCAGCAGGCTAAAGAAAGATCTTATGGGAATGTAAGGTGTTGTTGTAATGAGAGTTGACATCTCTGGGCTTGTGATTAAAAACTGAAGGAAAGAGTGAATGAAGCTTCACTGCCAGCTCTGCATCAGTGCTATCAAGTGACATAACCAAGACATAACCAATAATATATTAATATGCAGCAATACTCTTTCAGCAAAAGGATGCCATAAAGTCTGGATTCATAGTGGAGTCACTGTTGCACTCTTGCTAGTTATTTATATGTATGTATAAAATAACAGTGTATCAAAAAATAAAAACTGAATATTTCAAATCAAAGTGAAAGTGAACTTTATTGCCATCTCAACCATATACAAGTATACAGAGTGATGAAATTGCTAAGCTCAGGTTCCAAACATTGCTCACAAATACCAACAGTCAAACAAATTGACCCTGTGAAAATACATCATCAAAACTTCTCTTAACTCATCAGTGGGCTTGTGGATGCAGTTCAAGACAGCATTTGCTATAAGAATGAACGAAATTTCAGTTTGACTGATCAGATTCTTTTGTATTTATGATGGTCATATGACTCCATATTCCATTCACCAGCACTGTAAAGAAATCTGTTACAATAAGTCACTGTTACATTGCTCTCAGGTTTAGTGGGCTTTTAAATAGATACCTTGAATGAACGGTGATAGAAAATTGGCACTACTAGTGTTTATTCATTATAGCCATCATATTTTTAAACTGCATCCTGTTAGAAAGTGGATTTAATGCTGACCTATGGTTACACCTCACCAACCCTGTCCAAATAGCCCTATCTGCTATTCAGTGTCCTCTATTTCTCATCGATAGTCATTTGGCTCCCTTTATTTTGTAACATCTATGAATTTCACACTTTTATATTTGAGGGTTTTATTGTATGGGGCGCCGTTTGTAAAAACAGCTTCACAGATTTAGAGGTGTACTTTTTTCTTCATTTAGCACAATGTTCACACAATTTTCACACATTTAGAGCTAAATGTGCTAAAAAAAAAATCAGTGTTTCGTTTTGGTACATATTCTTTCTGCGTAATTGTTAAATGTTACATTTAAATGTTAAATCTAAATCTAAATGTTAAATGTTAAATCTAAATGTTAAATCTAAATCTAAATGT
>JBBIGA010081917.1:0-11614 GCA_037576975.1 Alestes dentex | reverse complement strand
TTGAGAGAGACCCTGCGCAGAAATACACTGCCAAATCAGATGGTTCAACCTTCATAATAGTTAAATTGGAGCTGCCGGCTGCTCTTGCTAAATTAAAACGTTTCGACTTGTCAAAGTCATTATGGAAATCAATCGGCATGCTGAGGTAATATGAACTGGCAACTAGAAGAGGCTTCTGTCCGATCAGTTGTTTGTACCATAACACCTTGTTTATTTGTTCTTTCGGATGAAAACAAGGTAAGGTCACATCATCTCCTTCTTCAGCCACCACGACAGAATCCAGTTGCAAAATCTCTCCTTGAAGATTTCCTGCTAAACATAATCACAGTCCAGATGGAGTTAAATGACATTAAAGGTCAAGTAACAACATCAAATAAAATGTACTGGAGAAATGACAAGATATATGAAAATATATGAGAATAATAAAGATTTTGATAAACTTACACACAACAGAGAAGAGCAAGGGTATCACAAAAAGCCCAGTGGACAGCCTACTCAACATCCTTTGTTGTACCTGTATACATGTGTTCAGCATTCTTGCTTGTTTGTTTCCCCTCTATATATACTGTGCCCCAGTGGTGTAGTGGTGTCTAGATAGGTGAGTAAACTGTGCCTCATAAGAGATCCCCGTCCTACTGTGTGCACAATTTGTGCTTTTGTGGAGACACATATGTTGCAGTGGGTTTTATTATACACTCTGATACACTCAGTTTCAATTATTAGAGTGAGCTCAAAAGTCTGAATGCAATTTTATGTTTTATGTGTTGGAGACTTATTGATAAAGCTGGCCTAAAACCCCTATGCAAAATAAATAAACGAATACAATGTATAACGGGTTAAAATTGAAAACTCATCAAAATAATTAAGAAAGAGAGAAAAAAAAAAGCTTTAGCTTGCAGTTATCTGCAGTCAGCTCTTGAGATGCTGCATGTTGGTACAACATGTCTGTAAACAATTTTTATCATATCTTTGATGACGATGCTTGTAAACATATCCTGTGGCATTGTAGCATAGCTGATTTCAACTCTTTTTCTCATACCTCTGAATGACAATGATGCAACACTTCTTTAATTAAAATTAAAAGACTTTGGTAAGGGGGTGAAACAAGAGGGCTAAGATTGCAAATATTGCCATGATTTTGACAATTAACAACACCTAAATGATCAAATACAGCTCATTAAATATTTCTCCTTCTTTGATAGTGTAGGCTTGAGATCAGTCAATAGTATTTCTATGTACCTGAATGAAAAATTAGATGAAATGTGAATGTACCTTAATGTAGAACCTTTCTTTGTAACTCATTATCAAAAATCTAGGCCACGTTTATTATGGGCTTTGAGGTCAAAGTAAAGGAGATCCGTTGTGGTGCAAAACGATGTATGGTTGCACTCCAACACTGATCTAACCACAAGTAGTTCAGGTTTCACCATTTGAGGTCAGCTACCGAGAGGAAGACTGACTTTTTCCAGAAAATGCTTTGGAGAAACAAGGGTTAATTCTGGTTCTTAGAATTTAATCAATCTCAAAATGTTTTAAACAAACCCAATTTGTATATTGGTGCAATGTTGCAGTATTGATGCTACTTCCTGTTGACACATTTGATGTGTGACATTTGATAATTAACAATATCAAGACCCTTGGAACACAACTGTTAGAGCTCATGGTTTAAAGCTTTTCTCTCGTAGTGTCAACGTGCAGACGTCATTGGTGTCTACATCAGTAATGGGCCTCAGTTAAGGGGCTATTAAATGAAATGTTTAGTTCTTTGCTGTTTCTTTTGCAACTTATTGTATTCAGAAAACACATCCCATTTCAGCAACTTGGTTTGTATTTTGAATCATTGTTATAGTAAACACATTTATCTTCTGATTTGGATCATCGTGTAAACCTACAAATGAAAAAATGTAGAAGTAATATTGCATTACCTCAATGCTAGCGGGGCATAAAACTCTGTAGCCCACTCTTGGCCAAGGACACTGTGACTTTTGGGTCATGTGCAGCCATTCCCATTGTTTGAGTCTAACTTAAAAGTAGCCGAATTCACTTATTAAAAAGAGTGTCGGGATCCTGGACTTATTCTCAAGCTGTTTCCCTTCATATAAGCAAGTTTCACCATGTAAGTAACTGCAACTTTACTGTTGCACATTGCACTATAACTGGAAAAGACCTAAAGTTTAAAAATTAATTTGCTTTTCGGTAAATGAACGTAGTCCTTCATCAAGTTAATGACTGGTGAGAGGCTTCAATGTCCCCAGACATCTTAGTATGGGGCTCATGCATTTCATGTTAAGTGTATCAACATGAAACATGCAATCAGCTGTAATTTTACTTTTTGTTGTTGACATTAAGACATATTGAATTTCACAATTTTCAACTATGATTTCAGCCCCTCTCCATGGTGCTGAACACAGCTCCTTAATAAAAATAACATGGATTATTGTCCTCTTAATCATGCTGTCTTAAATGAAGACAATACAAATGCAAGCCAGTGCACAGCCTAGAAGACTTAAAGATCAGCCTACATCGTTATGTGCAAAGAAGGGTTGTCTATTTTTTCACACACTACCAGCTTGTTATAGTCCTGATCAGCTACTTTAGGGTTTCATTTCTGTTGTGAGACATTGTCATGGGCAAGGTTACATGGAGCCTGCAGCACAAGAGTATAGGATGGACCAACAGCTCCTCTGAGGTGAGAGGTTTACTGATAACAGAGGCCTGTCAATCTTATCCCTTTTTGAACATGTGCATGTATGAAATATAAAAAACTTAAAAAAGCCCATGTCCTGCATTTTGTCTATATTTGTTTGCCCGTTTGTTTGGGGTTTTTTTCTGAGGTTACCTTATGATAATATTTTTGTGTTTTTGTGCACTGAACACAAATGTTATCAATTTTTAAAATTTTACATTCTCACCTCTCTTCATCACTTTAAAGTAAACTGGATGTTTTTGTTACTTTGCCTATAAAACTGACATATATAAATGAGTGGCTACACTGTACGGTCTCATAAAAAAAGCTGAAACACTCCTTCAGTGTGAATGCACCCAGTGAACTGCTATGGATAGATGCAGATTTTTGTAAATGTTTTGGATTGTGTGACATCACAAGAACAATGACATCACAAAAATTAAAACATTTAAATTATTTCAAAAATTCAACAATTTGGATGTGTCATGTCCATGGTCAGCGGCCGCAAGAGGCCGCTCTTTCAGTTTGGTCAAAGGAGGTTTTATGTTGACGTGTCTACACTGGCGGGGCAGAGTGAGGTGAGATGTGTCTGTTTTGATATGTTCTTGGTTCAGTTTATTTTGTATTTAAGAGGTTTTGTTTGTGGATTGGTGTCGGTCCACTGTCCTTTAGGTACGGGTGTTCTGTTGGGCATCAAGGGTGATCTTTTGTTTGTATGTAGGCCCTCATGCCCTTTTCTTTGTCTTTGTTATTAATAAAGTTAAAGTAATGGAATCCTACATCTGCGCCTCCTTCCCTGCGTGACAGTATGTATTAACTCTGTTTCTGGATGTGGTTCTGTATGGACTGAGGAGTGAATGATACATTTTATGGAAAGCTGCCACAATAATCCAGAAATGTCTAAACATTTTTGAAATGTGTGATTGTTAAGCAAGTGTCTTGACACCAGTGCCACCTTGCTCTCCTTCAAGTGCGCACTCTGGACTGCAAGCCTGTAGGTGCAAGAGGTTTTATGTCATGCTGCTACTTCACATTTTATAGTGAATGCATGTAATTAAAATAAAATTATTTGTTATTCACTGTCCTATGCTGGCTTCATTATTATGTTTTAAAGACTGCCTTCTCTTGCTTCCCACACCCACTTACTGTTTTATATTCCAGTACTGATGCTGCTGGGCTCCCAGGATTTCCTGAATGCTACCAAGACCATTTTGCAGGTGACACATTTATAGACTTTGGCTTTGCTCTCTACAATCTGGCAGCCAGCATACAGGTCCTGTAATCCAACCCATGCCTCAGCTTGAACAAGGTTGCAGATTGTCTATTAGGATCACCTGTGTATCATTTCATTTAAATAGAGAGCAAATACATGTCAATGCATCTAGTTTCCCTAGTGTACAAAGCCTTTCACTGTTACTCATCTCAAGATTTCTGTTTTTTTTCAATGCCTGCCTTTTTCTCTGCCCTGTCTTTTTGCACAGCAGTTAAGAATTTGAGAGCTTATGTGTTTAGGATTTTGCGAGTGATAATTGCAATGATGCATTTTTGGCTTTGCTTAATTGCAGTCTCTACAGAAATGGTATAGCATTAGTGAAAAATATATGCCATTAAAGTTAACGAGCTGATTTAGAAGCACAAACGACTCAATTGCTGTCTCGTCATCAAAGGGTTAATAAGGCCAAGGCCACATAGCTGACACTGCATTACCACAGTGACTATGTGACTAAATTCTCTAAAGAAGCTTCCCCATATATCTAGAGTCTACCCTGTGTTGGTGACTGAGCTCAAGGCTAGTAAAAATCTAGAATTCTTCCTTCTACCTACAAAAATTTGTTTAAAATAGACCATCTATATTTAAGAAGCAACCATTCTCATGTTAGCTAGCACACTATTAGAACTAACTATTCCTGAATTTAACTGCAGTTGAAGTTTATGTAAGTTTTATCTTGATTGACCTGTGTCACTAAATAATTTTTTAACTGCAGTTGACCATTTATCTAAAGAAACATACTTACTAGCTTGTATGTGTATCTAGCTAACATTAGCAGAGCTGATTAAAAATTCTTCATGTCAAGCTTCATGTAGCTTCATGTTCTGGTTCATAAAAAAAAAACAATCAACGATTCATTAGTGTGCATTCACACCCTGCTTACTACTAACATATGCAATAACTTAACAAACGTTCACTAAATCAGGGTCCCTGAAATTTCGCAAAACCTAACAAATTCGTCTGCAGTTATTTCACTTTAAGTCTTTAAGTGATGGTGGTTAACAACTTTCTCTGTTAACCAGAGCTCTATACTTGGTCTGTGAACCATCATTGTGCATGATGACATGATATTCATGACAAACAACCACCCATCTAAGACATGAAAGGAAGTTGAGCAACTGTTTTTTTAGAGGGAAAAAAAATCTCTGTTAAGATGTGAAAAGGAGCTCATTTATAACAGCACTGCCACCATGTGTGTGATCTGAGGTAGAATTTCTCTTCATCATTACAAACCATGATTATTTCCACTGCTTTGACACCGCAAATATCATGCTGTCTTGAAGGGGCAGATAAATGCTCACTGTTTTGTCATTTTTAATGTGTAATGTTTTAAATGTACTGTGCAGCAATTTGCACAAGAGGGGATAAATCCCCTCCAGGAGACTGACACTGATTAGCCCAAAAAACTGTTTATGATCTATAAAACCAACTCTCTCTGAAGCCGGTTACATGCATAGTTTAAAGTTACTGGCTTAGCAAAAAAATCCTGCTTTATATGATTTAGTATTGCTACATTTTATGTACTTCTATGTTCCTTTAAGCTGTTGCTTCTACACAGCCTTTTTGTTTCTTTTATTAAAAAAATATTTAGACTTTACATTATAGTTTAGGGGCTGTAGTGATATTCAAAATGATGAAAAGAGGCATAGCAATCTTTGTATTCATCATGCAGAAATGTGTTTCTATATTTACCATAATACAAAGCCTTTATGACCCAGCTTAAGTCTTCAGAGTGGCTGAATTCTTGTAAATAGGCACATAACTAACACAAGGGGAAAAAGAAACAGGTCACCTTGCCACACTGAGAAACATCCTGTGTTGGAAACCACATAGTGTGAAAGAAGTAAGAAGTGTGACGGTCTACTTGCCCTTGCATGCATACATCAATGACTAAGAGCGATACATCAACCGAGTAGCCACAAAAGTAACGATAGTTTCGCCCTTGGACTGGACTGTGGTGTTAAGCAAACAGGAAACTGTGTCAAAACACGCACATAAAAATAGATTCTATATGTGCAGTGTCAAGAAACCTTACGTTCTGCTTTCCGAAGTCAAAGGGCGTATGGTTATGTCTGTAATAATCCAGATTATTAACCATATACCTACATCAGCATTCATCTACTTCATATCTATTCTAATCTAGTTTTCTGCATAATCAGTGTGTTCTTGCAAGCTTTCATTCACACATCTGTGATACAAGAAAGAAATGCAAGTGTGTAATTGACATATGGTTAGGTTGGTTTAGCAGTGATTCCTTTTGCGATATCTCAAGCAGGGCCAGCCGAGTCGAAAGGGGATATACCTTCATTTATCAGATAACAGTTATGTCTTTACTAAAGGCACATGTGTGTGAATTGAGATTGAATACAATTAGAGCTGGGGGATTTCTGTCTTCCTTTTTTTTTTTTTTTAACTGTGAGTCACTTTCAGACTGTAACCTCTACGGTGCACAACTATGCAATGTTTCTATGACCTTATCTATGACCTCATCTATAAATTACCTATTCTGACAACAGGGCAAGTGCCATACATGTTTTTGGTTGTACATTCCTGAGAGGTGCAGGATGTTAAAGCAAAACAAAAGAAGAATCCTTTTTAAAATTTGCTCCCCGGTTTAGTCAATTCTGCCCATTTTCTGGGACCCCCCCTATCACGTATTACCACCAGTACAGAGAGGGTGAAGGCTAGCATGTGTTTCTTCCTGGGGCAGCTGGTGGCCTAGTAGTTCGGGAGTTGCCCCTGCAATCAGAAAGCCATGGGTTCAAGGCCCAGGGCTGCTTGTGGCACCACTGAGGTGCTCTTGAGCAAGGTACCGTCCCCGCACACTGCCCCCCAGGCACTTTGTTCCCGGCTGCCCGCTGCTTCACTTGGTGAATGGGTTAAATACAGAGAAAGAAATTTGTGCTGCTCACACTGTGTGCCGTGGTGTGTTCACGTATGACAATTGGACACTTTATACATGGAGTGCCACTACTTCTGAGCTGTTAATACAATGTCACTGGACTGCTCTTCACGCTTGGAGGACAATATTAACTGCCAGTTCTGTTACATCGGTTTACAAAGGGCCCATCCGGACTAGCACTGCACTGATGGGGGGAGAGGGAAAGGGAGGGCCATCCCAGAGAGAGCCAAGCAAACTACGCTCTCTTGAACTCCCGACCATTTTTGGCTGCAGCGTCACTGGGGACTGAATTTGCAGTCTCCCAACGATAAGGCTTAACACTTACTTTAGTAGTGTTTCAGGAACATTTACTTGAATGTATCACCGACTCAGGCAGTACTAATACAAGGCCCACTCAGTTTATTCTTTCACTACATTTGCTATCTAGCTACATTTTCCCATTCAGTCCGTGCTTCGTTTAGATTTACTCTAGGCATTTTCTACATTTGCATAAACAGTGTTAGAAATGGATTATACAATGTGACATATGTGACTTTACTTTACCTCACAAATGCAAGTCAGGGTGTGAAAACTAGACTCATCACAATGCGGAAATCTTTCAAATCTCTTAAATATATCTAACATTTCTCTGTTTGAGTGCTGTAAGAATATCCTAATTATTCAACTTAATCTGATTAATCTGATTAGAAGTTTATTTAAAGATAATACAGACCGTTTTGCATGTTATGAGACATAATGTACATGGTTTAGCTCATTTTGCAAAAACAATGCGTAAACATGCAAAAACAAGAAATAACACTGAATCAAATTTTTACAAGTAAAAATAGAACGATTACATATATTGGCTAGATTTAAGATAATTGACACAACAGAAATCCTGTTCCAAAAAGGCTTTGCTAGATGATGAAAGTTGTTTCAGATGGTGGAATCAAGACGGTGAACCGAGGGCTTCTGCAGGATCTACCCAACTGCAACATAATCTACTGTACAGGGCCTGTTGAGGGAGTTACGAAGGAGGAGGTCTCTCCTCCTCTGAACGATGGTGCTCTCATGTTTAAGCAATGCTGTGCCCTCTTCTGGTGGAAGAGGTGCGATGCTTGCCTTGCATAGTCCATGGACTCTTTGGAGTGATGCCATCCTGCCACAAGTAAAACACTCTTTTTTAAAATCCTAACAATGTTCTATTGGCATTAATGTTGAACACATGGATATAAAAGAGAATTGTGAGCTGAATCATCGTGCAGGGCAAAGAGGACTGGGATAGACTTGTCCATGAAAGTTAACATGAAAGTTAGGCTTAAAAGTCAGATCCTTCTTATCCTATCTTAATTGTATCCTTTGTGTTCTTAAAAATCTAAAAGATCTTAAGTGGTGGGATAGTAGTGTGTTAAGTAATGCCGTCGCCTCGAGCGGGCCCTGGGTTTGATTCTTTCTGTATGGGATTTGCATGTTCTCCGCTTTTCCGCCAGAAGCTCTGGTTTCTTTCCACAGTCCAAAGACATGCACACCTGGTGACTAAATTATCCCAATGTGTGAATGTGAGTGATAGTGTCTGCCCTCTGATGGACTGGCAGCATGTCCAGGATGTTTCTCTGCCTTTCACCTTGTGCACACTGGGATGGCATCCAGGATAAATGGGTCAAAGTAAGGGTGACGTTAATAGTTTGGTACCTTTTGTATTAAATGTCTGATTCTATTGTATTTATTTTGTTTGTTTGTTTGTTTGTTTTTGGTTCTAGGTATTTGTATGTAGAAAATGTGCGTGGATTTAAAACACATATGAGTCTCTTTAGAGTTTAAAATTCAAAGTTAAAAGAAATCATTAAGAAATGTCTCGTGTTGGTCTCCTGGTTCCTGTTTTTACTGTTCTACTCTTTCTTTATACTCCCCCAGTTAATTGAACTGTTTCATCATAGGTTTGACAGAAATGTTGGAAAGGCAAGGCAGTTATTTTGGCAAAACTTTGCACTTAGATGATTCTCATGATTTGCGCAGACAAGAGCTTCTGAAGCCCAACAGGTCCTCATGTGTTCCTCCTCAGCCGCACCTGCCTCACCAATAAAGAATGGGTTTTCAAGAGCATGGTGAGTTCTGTGGCAAATAGGGATGGGAACGTGCAATCATTTTGTTCACTTGAAGAAACTGTCTTGAGAATGCAGCCGTTGTTGAGCGTGTTACGATGGAGGGTCACTGAACTTCTACAAAAGATAGACCACAAAGATGACCACAAAGTCGCAGGTTCAAACCTCCCACTTTCTACCACTGTGTGCTAGAGCAAGATACTTAACCCTCAGTTGCTGCAGGGGGACTGTCCCTGTAACTAATGACTGTAAGTCGTTTTGGATAAGGGCATCAGCCAAATGCCACTATATTATTTTTTAGGTCACTATTACCTGAGGAGTCAGCCAGCCTGCCATCCATGCGGTCCATCAGTCGGTCAGCTGTTTTCCCGGGCAAATATATAATATTTTATATACTTTAATCATTCTATTGACGTTATTAAAAACGTCAATCGAGAAAAAAAAGGAAAGAACAATGATTTTGCCTTGTTTGTTATAGCATGTGCAGAAATGGAAAAAGAGATGCCATGGATAAGAAGAAGATCAAAGTAGGACCTCCCAGTCCTGGTAAATGTTGATGGGGCGTGGCCAAAGCAGTCAGATGGTGTCTCCATACTCTTTCTAGCTCCTCATTCTGTATTTCTGCTGATGCCAACAGACTCCTCATTGCTAGACCAGCGACTATCTCTAGAGAAAATGTTATCAGGGAGCTCTTCACTTGCAGGGACCAGAGCAAGAGCAATCCATCCAAAGTGTGAGAAAGGCTCTAAGCTAAGTCGAAAGATGTATATGTCATATGCACAGCTCTCAAACCATGAAACAGTTACTTACAGCTATACAACACAATATATACAGAAGAAGGAAGAATATTCTGTCCAATACATTATCGACAGAATATATTGCAGATAAGTGAATCTGAACGTGGCCAACAACGGTTCAGACCAAGAGATAATATTACTGTGGCACTACAAGAAAGTGCAGCGGATCCTTTAGTTAATTACTGTTACCAGTGGCATCTAATTTCCTTTATAAATCTTCTTTAAGTATGCTATTACTTTCATTTTTCAAAATTATTAATTAATCTGAGAGAGAAGGAATTATGCCGCAAATGAAAATAAAATAGTTATGTTATGTTCATTTACTTTCAAAATTTTAGCAAAGGTCACTAAAGGTCAAGTCTTTGGATAAAAATAATGCTCCAGTTGTGCTTGAATATTCCTCATAGATAAACATGACTACAAGTCCTTCAGATTTTAAGCCTATAGTTTAAATGTGAAGCTTATGTAAAAATAATCCTATAAAGATTAAATAATAAAACAAAGTGATTAGCAAATTCACGCTATGTTCATGATCAAGCAAGGTCATTTTTTTTTTCATGTTATTTCTGTTTTAGTTTCACGGAGCTGCCGTACTGTTTTAAATTGTTTTATCTTTGCTAGGGAGGTTTAGTCTTTTAGACTGGAAGAGACTTACACAAACAAATCCTTGCATGTTGTTCTTCTTGTTTTTCTTGATACTGAATGGTGTGGCACAAAACTCACAGTAGCGTAGTTCAGCACAACTGAGCAGAACTGAAAGCCTATAATTTGAAAAGAAATGAAAAAGGAAATAATAATAATAATAATAATAATAATAATAATAATAATAGACAACAATATAAATGTACATTTTTTTGTTTAACAGACATGGGTTCCTTAGAGTAAGTAATACAACTGCACATGGTAATAACCATCATCAGCTTAGGCACTCTGATCAGATTATTTTCAACATGCTGTACATCCATTCATTACAATCTACATGTTTTTGAAAAGAATTCCAGCTGATATATACCAGCTGACATTGTTATTTCATTTAGTAAATGTGACTTTAATCATAATGTAACGCTGATATGTGTACAGCCACCCCTCAAGGTATTTCATGAAAAAAAAAATCTTAACAATGGTCTGTAATGCACTTTAACTGTAGTTAAACTTAGTGCTTGTTGTTTGGAATCATTGTGCATATAGACCTGATTCAACAGGAAGTATAATGTTTATCACTTTCAGCAAGAGGGCGCCTAAAATAGAGCAGTCAGATCAAAGGCAAAGAGCACATTGATAGAAAGTTCAGGTTAAAGGAAGGTGTAATGTAGCGAGTAGACAAAGTCAGGCAGGGCCTTATCTGTGGCTCCTTACCAGAGCAGATAGCACACTTAAGATAGTCAGGTTCATGACTGTTATTATTTAGACAAATCAGATTAAAAACGCTCTACACAGGAATTGGTTGTAAGTCAAGCAGTGTTTTGCAAGCGACCACATTGTCCCACTCCACCTGAAACCGCTTTCGGGGTCTTTAGCACATTTACAGAAAATTATGAATATATATAGCTTGCACTTGGTGTTCTTTTGGGTGACCTTAACCCATGTAAATACAATGCAGTTTCTTTCAGAACAGTGTGCAGGAATTGTGTTTCACTCAGAGTATGTCAGCAAAACACATTTAAAGGAATAGCTTCATCCAACTTGCTAATGTTCTTACAAGGGAAGGGACTAGATCATTGCTACCAATTACCATGAGTTTTGTGAAATGCCAATGGGGGAAAATAGTTTATATATTTATATATAAATATATATAAATAATATATATTATATATATGTGTGTGTGTGTGTGTGTGTGTGTGTGTGTGTGTGTGTGTGTGTGTGTGTGTGTGTGTGTGT
>JBBIGA010081896.1:0-11615 GCA_037576975.1 Alestes dentex | reverse complement strand
TGTTACTATGTCATATGTGTGCGTTGCTCCACTGTGCCCTTTAAATTGCCCCTCGGGGACAAATAAAGTTCTTTGAAATTGAACTGAAATTGAAAATTGTACACAGCATACAATCATGCTGGCATTTTGGCCTTAGGTTATTGCAGAGTGTTGGATTACATTTTGTTGTAACTTGGTTTACCTGAATGCTATTAATAAATGAATTATTTTATTTTTGGTACACAGCCTCTTGTTTTATTCATTCAGTTGAATAGCCATAGTGGGGAAATATTGAATCTCTGTATCCATTGGTGTACTCGATTTTGACCTAGGACAGGCTCAAGGTTGTGTAGGTCACATCTAAGTACTGCAATATCTAGAGAATAAGGAGCCTTTTGGGACACAGTTGTGGTGCTCATCTTTGTTACTCGTGTCCTCATGATGCTACATGAGGGTTCAGGCCTCTACTTATGTACCACTAACCAATACCCAGATTTTTCAATAGACCACTGTATCTGTACAGAGATGGACATGGCTTCAGCAAGACAGATTCCACTTATGCTTTATTGATCATAAACAGCTGAAATTTCTGTACATTTGAATGGAATGCCATTACATTAATTCATTCAGCTTCTCTGGTGTAAAGATGAAGAGGACCGAAGAAGAACATTCTCCAGTGTTTACATTACAGAAGAGCACATGTACGAGAAGACAGATAAAGTACAGTGAACCTTAACCACCACCTTCAGACGGAGAGAAAAGAGACACAGCTGAGCAGAATGAGAGAATACACTTTAGAAATAATCAGAAGGTTTTGAGTGTAAGAGGAGAATTAATGAGCTGAGTTATAGTTTACAGCGAGGAGTATTGAACTTTTCATTGAAAGTTTCAGCATCATAGTATGTGGGCAGACATTTGTTTTCGACTTTATCACAGCCCACAGCCACAAACCTTTTCCCTGGTATGATATTTTTTATTTTGCATTTCCCATTTTCTTCCAAACTGCTTGACACCTGATAAACAGATAACTTCTTATCACTCCTGCACAGGTTTTCATCACCAACTTCATAACCATTACCATTACAAATGTTTTCAACCTGTGGTTGGTCTTTTTTTTCAAAGAAGGTCTGTAGTGGCTCTCTTTCACAGAGCTTTTGATCTTCTAAGTAATCTTTCCATTCATCTTTAGAGTTTACATCAAAATCTTTTGGTAAAATGTGGTTCCCCAGGAAGTGACTGTAGGGGTCTGTCTGACAGCGTGAACAAGAGGTGGAACTCAGAGCCATGAGGAACATCAGAAGAACAGAAAGCCTCATCCTAAAAGAGAGAAAGAGTGAGAAAAACACCAAGAGAAAAAAGAAAAGAGAAAAGAGAAAGAAGTCAGTGCTTCTGATATTTGCAAATGTGTGAATAAAGTTTTTTATTAAAATGTGTATGAATGCTATTTAGAATAATAGCATCAATGAAGAAGCAGAGAATGACGGAGAAAGAGAGAAATGCGTATAAAAATACCTTGTCTTGTACTGGATTACTGTGGGATGACTGGTGTCAGTAACTCAGGAACAGCTGAGAGAGAGAGATTAAACATTAGAACGTAAAATTAGAAAAAGAAATTAAAAAAAGAAAATATGCTTTCAGTCAGAGAAAAGCGTTCACTTTTTCACAGTCAGGGAAATGTTTTCAGTTCTAAACAGACAGTTTAAAGCTTCCACATCTTAAGTCTCTGTTCAGGATTCAGTCTGGTATGTCATAAAAATCACAATTCCTTCAAAACTTCATGAAGCTGAATACAGGAAGTACAGTTCTTCCAAAAGTAACGGACCACACAGTGAGCGTAAACCTTTCAAAACCTAATGGGCAATGAGTGTTATCCTTTTAAAATGTAAACATTAGCTAGATATTAAATCAAGTATATCTACATTTTTTTAAAATGTACTAACACTAACAGTGCAACAGCTGTGGTGCAAAATAAACCATATGCAGTAAATCATGCTGGAGAAGGCAAAATTGCCTCATTCTGAAAGAAAGCCTGAATAAGGAGTTTTGAATATATGGACAAACACACACACACTTTCTATAAACTGAAATAAGTCAGGGGTACCTTAACTAAACCAGCTAGGAACACTGTATTATTAACAACTGGCTGGAAATGGGAATAAAATTCACTGTGAGCAAAATCCGGAGTGTAAATTCTGGTAACACTGTTGTTGGTGTGTGTGAACAGTTAAGCTGAAGATGGCAATGGCTGTGTTTGATACTTAGTTGCCATGATCTGCCTGAAAGGTACGACAGTCATTATTCAGTGGAATGTAGTGAAGTTCTCCTTCTTGAAGAGTAGAATGGTTGTTTTTGTCATTAATAAACAATTGCTCATAGTTAACCTCCCCTTCTTTTGTTCTGCTTGCACCTGCTATTTATACATATAAAATAAGATTCCTTGTGTAAGTCTCTGGACTGGAAAATCTTCAAACAAGTCTTATACATAAACGCAGCAGGTTTGGTCCATTAGGGGAAAAATACTTTTTATAGACTTTTCTAGCCCTACAGCTGAATTAGCAGGGATAAGCAGAACCACTCAATTCACTATCAAGCTGTGGGTGGCAGATGGAAACAAATTATATTAAAAACTATTTAAAAAAATTGGGTGTTCATGATATGCTCCATAGCTGATGTAAAAATCTTTATTCGTCAGTGTAGAATCCACTTTGCCTGAATAAAGAAAAATATGGTTGCACACACCATCCTGGGAAAATTCTCCAGTGGATGCTGCTGCTATTGTGTCTTTTCTGAATTCTTGTGTTCCTGCTGCCTCTCTCTGATCCACCACTGAAGTGAAGTTACAGGTGTTTTATTTCATTTATTATTGTTATCTTTAAAATACTTTTACAAGAATTTGAGGGATGAAAGTGTCTCATGCTCAGTGTGAGATACAGGTTCCACTGCTGTTGCGTATGTAACTCAGAGCCCAAGTTGGGTTTTTTGTGGTTAATTCTGTTCTGATCTTTGATTATAAACTGAAACCTCTCTGTCAGTATCACCCTCTGGTGGGTGAATCTTCTACATGAAGTACAGCTTTAAAGTCTAATAAATAAAACTTACCTGACTGGAAGTGCTGGATAATTGTGGAACTTTGCTGGCCTGGTTAGTGGCACGTCTAGGAAGAGTCCTGCTGAACTTTTGAGACTCAAAACAACTGCGCAATTCTATTCTGACCTTTTATAGAGTTTCATTTTTGCCCCGTCCTGAGGTGTGAAAGAGAGAGAGATTGTGAGAGAGATTGTGAGAGTGTGAGACAGCAAGAGCGAGAGAATTCCAGATGAAAAGAGATAAGGGAACCTTAGGCATACTTAGATGCACTATGTACTGTGAGGACAGATAAAAATATCATGTGGCCAAAAGTATGTGGACACAGCACCTGATTATTAAGGTCCGATGGTTCAGCTGCACCCACTGCAAGCAGTTGTAAAAATGTCGCCACTGACAAACTCTGGCAGGCGAAAATGTTTTAGGAGGCCGAAGTTCACTGTGGGCAATGCCAAACATGAAGCATGCTGCCACCTTACTCTGGGGCTTCATTATCTGGTAGCCTGATAGATAAATCTGGTTTTGGCAACACTACCTTTTGGAAACCAAGACAAAGGGTTTGGATCTGGGACATTTACATTTATGGCATTTAGCAGACACTTTTATCCAAAGCAACTTCCATTCCCTGACCACAGGGGACAGTCGCCCTGGAGCAACTTGGGGTTAAGGGTCTTGCTCAGGAGAAAGAATTCCACACTGTGTGGTGTATTCATGTGTGACTTCACATTAAATTGTGTTTTAGTTTTCTCTGTTATTGCAAAAATAAAAACAGTCATGATCATTGTTGTAGTCTTTCTAATCTGTATGATCTGTAATTGTTTGTTGTTTGTGTAGTTCAGGTGATTCATTTGTGTGCAATAAAGTAGTCCCGCTGAAAGAGACAGGGGTTAATGTTTTAATGGTTTAAATCAGAAACACAGAGGAATGGTTTAGCTGGTTGTGGTGTATTTTGGACGTTAGATGCATTGTGCAAAATGTGTGAAGTCTTTTGAAAATGTGGCTTCAGCATTGAGAAGTGTGTCTTAGTACGTGTGAAAAACTGTTAGTAGAATGTTAATTATGAGTATTTTACTCGAAGATTGTTGGAAAACCTTTCCAGAGGAGTGGAGGCTGTTATACCTGTGGAGGGATGGCCAGTTGTATTTGAAAAGCCATACTTTTGAGATGGGATGGTCAAGTGTCTACAAACATTTGGGAACATTGTAATGAGGACGCACTTTAAATCTGAGTGCCTGACAAAAATAATGGACCCAAACACAGAGCAATTCAACTCTGCAGTGTACAAAGCCCGAACTGATCCATGATTGATTTACCCTTTCAACCCGCAGCGAGAGGGGCTAGAGCACGCTGCAGCTGGAGCGTTACACTGCCAAAGTTACTCATTGAGTCACTGGGGTGGAGCTGAAGATGAGTGCTTCAAAAGGCATCAGACTGTGTACTAAACAGAAAATAAGAATTGACTTGAGAAACTGAAACTGCCAAGAGGAAAACTGGCCACTCCACTCATGGGAGAAACTAAAAACTCCCTCAAACAAAACAGCTCAGCCCCAGGTTTGGTTCAGAGAGGGAGGGAGAGGGACATGAGTGTCTGGTGCAAGTGAAAATGTGCCTAAAGGAAAAGCTCAAGATGACCACTAAGAGAAGTGTTTGAGAACTCTGGAGCCTCTCTCTGGAGAACTCTCATAATTCCATGTTTACTGGCTCAAGTCAGTGTTTGTGGGGGCCTTTCTCTTCTTCAGAATCAGAATCAGAACCAGAAAACTTTATTTATCCTGGAGGAAATTGTTTAAATTCTTCCTTCTTCTAACTCACCCCTTACATATATAGTGTTGATACACTGTGCTGTATTTTGTAAATGTGCTTTGTATAAACTATTCATGACCTGGCCTACCAGCAAAAAAATGATGAGGCACTTGTTAGAAAAACACAACATGGGTGTGATAACACCTCAGAGAAGTAAAAAAGATAAGGCAGAATGTGAGAATGAGGCTCATAGAGCTTGCTGTGTGTTTCCTGATTTACTCTCTGATGTTCCGTTACTGTTTAAAAGATTATTAAAGAAATTTCTTCCACCATAGACAGATAGAGAAAGAGAGAAAAATGAAGCTTTATAAAATATATTTCCATGACTGACCAGCCGCACTCAAGCCGAAGTTCACTGTGGACAAAGCCAAAAATAAAGCATGCTGCCACTTGCCTCTGGAGCTTTACTATCTGGTGGTCTGATAGATGAATCTGGCTTTGGTGGAGGCCAGGACAACACTAGCTTTTGGAAACCAAGGCTGTAAGGAGGAAGAATATTGAAACAGGCCTGAATTTTAGAGTTTGGTCCTTTGAAGGGTAATGTTAAACAACATACAAAGACATTTTAGACTAATATATTAATGGGGTGATGGAACCATTATAGCTTTAGAACCACAAGACATTTTGGTCAAAGCAATGCTTCCAACTTTGTGGACACAGTTTGGGGAAGAATGTTTTCTAATCCAGCATGACTGTGAGATTGTGAGCCAGGCCCTCTAATCGAACATCAGTACCTGACCTCATAAATGCTCTACAGAATGAAAGAGCACACATTTCCAGCAAAACACTCCAAAATCTTGCCGTTGGTGTTTCAAGAAGACTGGAAGCTGTTATAGCCGCAAAGGGCGGTCCAACTCCATATTAAAGTCTAAGTATTTGAATACAATGTCATTAAAGTCCCTGCTGTTGTAATGCTCAGACGCCCCAATAGTTTTGTTTATTATATTGTGCACTTTCCCTTAAAAGGACTTTAGATGTGACTTGAATGAAAACTTGTTACCAAATCTTTGGCTTAGCTCTGAAATAGATGTAAGCACAAAATTGCTTGTGTGTGTGTGTGTGTGTGTGTGTGTGTGTGTGTGTAAAATACTATACTATATTTTGCTTCATAGTATACATTATGAAATTGTTAGTGAAATTGTTTTTTTGTTTTGTTATTGTAAAAACCAAACCACTTTAAATTCAATCATGATTTGTTGTAGTATTTCTAATCTGTATTATTTGTCATACTGTTCGTGTATTTTAGGTCATTGTGTGTTTTGATGCTTTGAATCAGTTGTGGAATACAGGAGAATGGTTTGGCTGGTTGTGGTGCAAACTATGTGACCAAAAAAGTGGCTTCAATACTGAGAAGTACTGACTATAATTGGAATGTCGAGTCAGGCCATCTGACATCATGAACTCTCAATTGCTCTTTTGACTAATTATCCACAGACCAACTCAAAGATCTTTTGGAAAGCCGTCCCAGAAGAGTGGAGGCTGTTATACCTGTAAAGGAGAGCCAGTTTGATTTGAATGCCCATGGTTTTGGAACAGGATGGTCAAGTGTTCAAAAAAAAGATGAGGCACTTGTATGAAAAACACAATGTGGGTAAGAACACCTAAGAGAAGTGAAACTAGGTGAAGCAGAATGTGAGAATGTGACTCATAGAGCTTTCTGTGTATCTCATTCTCTCTGCACTGAATAAAAGGTTTCCTGATTTACTCTCTAATGTTCAGTTACTGTTTAAACATTTAATAAAGAAACTTAATAACTTAAACTTAATAAAGATACTTCTTCCAACATAGATAGAGAGGGAGAGAGGACAGAGGGAGGAAGAGAATGGGTATGACATCACTCTGATAATGCTGAGTAGTGTTTTGCTTGTTTTGATAGTTAGAATCGCTTAAAAACTGAAGTTTTATAAAATGTGTTTCCATGGCTGAGCAGCTGCACTGAAGCTGCAGTTCACTGTGGGCAATGCCAAGCATATAGCATGCTGCCACTGGACTCTGGAGCTTCATCTGGTAGTCTGATAGATGAATCCGGCTTTGGTGGAGGCCAAGACAATACTACCTTTTGGAAACTAAGGCTGGGAGGAGGAGGAATACTGGGATGGGACTATTTGTTAGAGTTTGGACTCAGCCCCTTAGTTCCCGTGAAGGTTAATTTTAGTACAGCATACAAAGACATTTTAAACTAAAATATTAATTGTGGTTACTGTCTGAAGGCCCTTCACTCTCCCAGCATGGCTGTGCCCCAGTGCAGAAAGCAAAGTCCATAAAGGGCAGCTGGTGGCCTGGTGGTTAGGGAGTTGCCCCTGTGGTCAGAAGGTCATGGGTTTGAATCCCAGGATTGCTAGTGGCACCCCTGAAGTACCCTTAAGCAAGGTACCGTCCCCACACACTGCTCCCTGGTGCTGCCCACTGCTTCACTTGGTAAACGGGTTAAATGTAGTGAAAGAATTTGACACTTTTCACACTGAGTGGTGTGTTCATGTCTGACTTTACAGTGTGAAGTTGTGTTTTAGTTTTGTCTTTTTCATTGCAAAAAAAAAATAAAAATTGTTTATATGTTTTTCTGTAAAGTGACCTTGAGAGTCGTGAAAGGTGCTTATAAATAAAATGTATTATTATTATTATTATTATTATTATTATTATTATTATTATTATTATTACTGCTGTAGTGTTTGTAATCGGTATGATCTGTAATTGTTTGTTGTCTGTTGTTTCTGTAGTTTAGGTGATTCATTTGGGTGCAATGAATTAGTCCTGCTGAAAGAGACAGCGTGTTAATGTTTTAGTGGTTTGAATCAGACTGAATTAAACATTGTGTGAAGGGTTTTCAAAAAGTGACTTCAGTATTGGGAAGTCTAACTATAATTGGAATGTCAATTATGAGTCAGTCCCACTCATCTACCATCATGAACCCTCAATTGCTCTTTTGACTAAATGTCTACAAACTACTACAGACCTACTGCAAGATCTTCGTAAAGTCGTCCCAGAAGAGTGGAGGCTGTTAAACCTGTAAAGGAGGGCCAGCTTTATTTTAAAGGCCATGATTTTGGAACAGGATGGTGAAGTGTCCACACACTTTTGGGAATAAAGTGAACAGATGAAAAGGTGGAAATAATAATACATGGTTTAATTGTATATGTAAATGTAATCAAGAGTTCTATTTTGTAAATATGCTTTGCATAAACTATACATGAGGTTGAAGTGGAACTGAAGGACATGACTTATGTGCAAAAAATCAAAAATAAATGATGAGGCACTTGTAAGAAAAACACAACACAGGTGTGAGAACACGAATGTAAGTGAAAGATAAGGCAGAATGTGAGAAAGTGACTCATAGAGTTTATTGTGTATTTCATTCTCTCTGCACTGAATAAAAGACTTCCTGATTTACTCTCTGATGTTCTGTTACTGTTTAAAGTATTTCTTCCACCATAGATAGATAGATAGTCAGATAGAAAGATAGAGAGAAAGATAGACAGACAGAAGGACAGATAGACAGACAGACACTATATGGACAAAAGTATTGGGACACCCGTATTTATTACTGAATTCAGGTGGCCCCTTACTTCCAGTGAAGATCAATCTTAATGCTTCAGCAGACCAATACATCCTGGACAGCACCATGCTTCCAACTGTGTGGACCCAGTTTGGGGAAGAACCTTTTCTATTCCAGCATGACTGTGTCCCAGTGCACAAAGCAAGCTCCATAAAGACGTGGCTGGATGAACCTGACTGGCCACACAGAGCCTGACCTCAACCCCATCCAGCACCTTTGGGATGAACTGGAATAGAGATTGTGAGCCAGACCTTCTCGTCCAACATCAGCTCTACAGAATGAATGGACACAAATTCCCACAGAAACACTCCCAAATCATTAATGTCCCTGTTGGTGTAATCGTTTGGCATCCTGATACTTTTGTCCATATAGTGTATGTGCACAAATACGTGTACACTGTCACCCTGATACTGTTGGGTATTATTTTACTTATTTTAGCGTTCATCTCTCAGTTGTGAGAATCACTTTAAAAATGAAGTTTTATAAAATGAGTTTCCATGGCTGAGCAGCTGCACTGAAGCTGAAGTTCACTTTGGGCAAAGTCAAGCATAAAGCATGCTGCCACTGGACTCTGGAGCGTCACTACCTGGTGGCCTGATGGATGAATCTGGCTTTGGTGGAGGCCAGGACAACACTAGCTTTTGGAAACCAAAGCTGGGAGGAGGAGGAATACTGGGATGAGGCTGTGTTTTAGATTTTGGACTCAGACCCTTAGTTCCTGTGAAAAATGTTAATACAGCATACAAAGATATTTTAGACTAATATATTAATTGTGGCAGCAGTCTGAGGAAGGCCCTTCCCTCCTCCGTCATGGCTGTGCCCCAGTGCAGAAAGCAAAGTCCATAAAGGGTGGCTGGTGGCCTGGTGGTTAGGGAGTTGCCCCTGTGGTCAGAAGGTCATGGGTTTGAATCCCAGGATTGCTAGTGGCACCCCTGAAGTACCCTTAAGCAAGGTACCGTCCCCACACACTGCTCCCTGGTGCTGCCCACTGCTTCACTTGGTAAACGGGTTAAATGTAGTGAAAGAATTTCACACTCTGTGGTGCATTTATGTCTGACTTTACAGTGTGAAGCTGTGTTTGGTCCTGCTGAAAGAGACAGTGTGTTAATGTTTTAGTGGTTTGAATCAGACTGAATCAAACACTGTGTGAAGTGTTTTGAAAAGGTGACTTCAGTATTGGGAAGTCTAACTATCATTGGAATGTAAATTATGAGTCAGGTCTACTCATCTAACATCATGCACCCTCAATTGCTCTTTTGACTAAATGTCCACAAACTCCTACAGACCTACTGCAAGATTTTTTGGAAAGTCGTCCCAGAAGAGTGGAGGCTGTTAAACCTGTAAAGGAGGGCCAGCTTTATTTGAAAGGCCATGGTTTTGGAACAGGATGGTCAAGTGTCCACACACTTTAAGGAATAAAGTGAACAGATGAAAAGTGTGGAATAAATAATACACGGTTTAATTGTATATGTAAGTGTAATCAAAAGCTATATTTTGTAAATGTGCTTTGCATAAACTATACATGAGATTGAAGTGGAACTGAAGGACATGACCTATGTGCAAAAAAATTAAAAATAAATGATGAGGCACTTGTAAGAAAAACACAACACAGGTGTGAGAACACCAAGAGAAGTGAGATAAGGCAGTACATGAGAAAGTGACTCATAGAGTTTATTGTGTATTTAATTCTGTCTGCACTGAATAAAAGACTTGGGATGAACTGGACCAGAGATTGTGAGCCAGGTCTTCTCATCCAGTGTCAGCTCTACAGAATGAATGGACACAAACTGCCACAGAAACACTCCAAAATCATTATCAAGTGCCTTTTGGTGTAACGGTCCGGCATCCTGATACTTTCGCCCATATAGTGTGAACAAATATATGTACACTGTCACCCTGATACTGTTGGGTAGTATTTTACTTATTTTAGCGCTCATCTCTCTGTAGTGAAAATCACTTAAAAACTAAAGTTTTATAAATTGTTTTTTCCATGGCTGAGCAGCTGCACTGAAGCTGTAGTTCACTTTGGGCAAAGTCAAGCATAAAGCATGCTGCCACTGGACTCTGGAGCGTCACTACCTGGTGGCCTGATGGATGAATCTGGCTTTGATGGAGGCCAGGACAACACTAGCTTTTGGAAACCAAGGCTGGGAGGAGGAGGAATACTGGGATGAGGCTGTGTTTTAGATTTTAGACTCAGACCCTTAGTTGCCGTGAAGGGTAACGTTAGTACAGTATACAGAGACATTGTAGACAATTATATATTTTTTTGGCAACAGTCTCCAACACTCTCCCGGCATGGCTATGGTGGCCTGGTGGTTAAGGAATTGCCCTTGCGATTAGAACGTTGTGGGTTCAAATGCCAGGACTACCAGTGGCACCACATTTCCTCAGACCTGACATGGACTGAACACATTCAGGTCCAGTCCAAAAGGGCTAAGCAGCGCCTGTGCCATCTCCGACAACTGAGGAAGTTCAGGGTCTCTCCAGTAGCCCTTAGGACTTTCTATTCAGGCGCAGTAGAGAGCATCCTCACACAGAACATCACATCCTGGTATGGGAAAAGCTGTGTTCACGACTGGAAAGCTTCTCAAAGAGTGACCCGTGCGGCAAAACGCCGCTGCAGGTTTATTCTACCTTTCTGCAGGACATTTACACCAGGAGATGTTGGTCCAGAGCAGCTCGGATCTTAAAGGACTCGTACCACCCCAGTAACTGACTGTTTCAACTTCTGCAATCAGGCAGAAGGTTCTGCACTATCATGGTCAAAACAGAAAGACTCAAGAGGAGCTTCTATCCTCAAGCTATTCGAGTCCAAAATCAGAACATGCCCCCCACTTATCACTTAAAATACTCAAAGATAGCTTCCATATTTTACCTTTAACTTGTGTTCCTTGTTTAAGTTGTTTTGCTCTTATTTAGATTTATTTTTTTAATTAAGAATGTGTACATATTTTATAATATTGCACAGCCATAGAAGCTTATAGAGTTTATAGTCAGTTTATAACACTGATAATGTCACGTAAGGGCTGTGCCCGTCCAGAAAGGAGGCGCAGTCACAGACTATCATTCAGAAATGACTTTATTTTCAATGTAAAACAAAGGAGGCACGAGGGCCGAAGCTCTATAACAAGGAAAGAATCTGAACAAACACAACTATAAGGTAAAGTGAGGGTGGACTGACAAACCAAACTAA
>JBBIGA010081885.1:0-11615 GCA_037576975.1 Alestes dentex | reverse complement strand
ACAGGTACTTTATATTGAGCTCTTGTTTTTATATGGATCTAACCACTTTCTCCACTGGAGCACGTTCTGCTGTCGGGGGACGGCCACAGAACCACATCAGACACAAATCTGATATAGATCAGATATAAATCAGACCAAGTCTGATCAAATCTGATCAAATCAGGTGGAAAGATCTGATCAAATTTGCCTCCAAGCTGAATTTAAATCCATTTCCCACTGTTTCATATTTTCAACATCACAGAAGCTGCAGTGCTTTAAAAAGGACCCATCTGAAGTCGTACCATTTACTCAATGTGTTCAAAACAAAACAGCTCAGAGATCTGATTACATAATTAATACGTAAAATAAATGTATCCATTTGTAAATCAGTGTTTAACTTTGTCAGTCATGTTCTAAGGCCGAAGTGCTTGTAAAATGTAAAGTGTGTGACGTTGACCTAAATCTTTTTACTGCAAGAAGAATTTTATTGTGGTCTTTAATAATTGATTAGTGCTAAATTCTTACATTTCTCAAATTCTTTTATACATATTTTGAATTTTTTCTAAGATTTTTTCTTTTGCCTCAATATGCAGAGAGAGCAGCTGATGCACTTGCTTGAACACCATGGGCTGATAAATTAGGCTTTGGCCTATTATTACTGTATTATTATCTTTATTATTACTGTTTCCTGAGATCTTGTCAACTGCAGCTCTGAACATTAAAGTGGACACAGATATCTGCCCAGTTTAAAGACAGTGGTATTGAAAACATGCCAATAGTGTTATTTAATAACATTATTTATATATCAGACAAACGGAGGAGAGTTCATCCTGGTTCTTCTTTGTGTTTGCTGTTTGCTGGAGCGCCACCGGTTTCACCATGTTGTTTTGATGTTGCTCTGGTCTCTGTGCAGCTTGGCATTCATCTCAAAAGCAGAGTTTTTTAGTTATCAGGATAACTTAAACCCTGTCTGATTCTTTAAATAGAAGGTCAATTTTTTAGATGTCCTCACTCTGGACTTAATTTGTCCAGCTAAGGTCCTGTTTGAAAACTTCCAGAATTCTCTGCAGTTCTCTGCAGTGGACCTTGCAAGTTTTTTTTCCAGTTTATTTCACAACCAGGGAAGAACTTTGTGCAGGAATTTGTTATTGGAATAAAATCAGCCGTTTTATAACTTGTTTATGGAGCTTTTCTTACTCCTTAATCCTGTATGCCCTTGTATTTAGTATGAGTTATTTTATATCCACTATGAAGTATTCAGGATCTACGATGAATTATTTGGTGTCTTCTGTGAATTATTCAGTATTCAGTACATATTATTTAATATCTACTATGAATGATTCGGCATCCGGTATGAATTATTCATCAGGCTGGCCACCGTCCAAACAGCAGGACTCGATGAGGTTCATACGTGGTCATCACGACCACGTCAATAAATAATTTATTTAATGTTTATTGTTGGTCATTCTCCTTCTTCAACCATACCCATGTTCCCCAGGCCACGCCCCTTAGGACCGAAGTTTTTGGCGTAGCAGACTGGAAAAGAAGAGAGGCAAAAACATCAACAGGGGCCTTGGATCTCGATGAAGTTTCTAATGGAGACAAGGTGGTTTAGACTGCACCTGTGTGTTAATGCTAAATGCCGTGTTCTTATCCAAGCCTAACATAAACGTGTTTTGTTATTGTAAAGAATGTAATATTTATACATTTGTAAATTACACTTTGCAGTAACAACAAAAAAAGCCCAGAGATTGAAAAGCACTGTTTATGATGTCACCACTGCCCCACCTCACCTGTCCTTCATGTGATCAAGAGACGCTCAGACAGATCAGATCACTGCGATTTAACTTGATCTCATTAACTAAATCAGCACACCTTCAGCTGCAGTGTTGTGCTAATGAACTAATCATCACACTTACACCCCTCAACTCAGACACAGCTACTCCAGTGTGATTACATCAGGAGGATGACCGTCTCACAGACTCCAAAACAGTGTCCCCTGGTGATGGGATCAGTGTGCTGTAGGTTCTGTACCTTTGCAGTAAAGTTCTCCGTCCTTGTCAGTGACGGTTGTCGATTCCAGGCTCTTCCCACACAGAAGACAGCGGAAACACGTCTTGTGCCATGCCTGCAGATTTACATTTATGTTTACATTTACAATTATATTTATTTTTACAGTAACATTTAGATTTACAGCATTTGGCGGTGGCTTTTATCCAGATAGACATTAATGAAAGCTTTGTGGTCTTATCAAAACTGATTGTTCAGAGAGAGCTGAATCGGTTTTGGCTCTGTAGGTGTTAGAGTTTGACTAGACACTGATAAACCAAACACTGCTTATATATTTTTCTCTGATTCGGAATATTTTTGGCTATTTCTCATCATTATCGGTGTTAAAAAATTGACTGTATAAACTGGTAGCTGTATAAACTTCAAGGTAGCATTTTTTTATAGGTTAGCGTGAATCAATAGACTCAATTCGTGCTATGGTAGCATTTTTTGACAAGGTAGCATAAACACTGGCGACAGCAGTGTAGAACAGCACAGAGCATCTACAACTACAATGTATTTCTGAAAGAAGTGTGATAGTGCAGTTGCTATGGTTTTTGCTAGTTGGTTGTTATGGTGTTGCTATGTGGTTTCTATGGTACTGTAGTGGTTGCTGTGGTGTTGCTAGCTGGTTGTAATTGTGTCTCAGGTGGTGCTGGGGTGTTGCTTGGTGTTTGCTATGACATCGCAGGTATTTCCTGACTCAATCACACTAATGAAAGTGACAGTTTCACTAGAAATCTCATCTCCCAGTTTACCCTAATCAGCCAATCAGAAGTTCACTTCTTTAGCTTTTGCACTCGAGCTACAAGGCTTATGCAGCTAACAAAAGATGGAAGATTATACACCGCTTGGTGTTAACTGCAGGCCTGAATCATCACACACTTTTCCATTCCAGCAGAACCAGTCTGATGTTTCAGGTTCTAGATAGCAGCAGCAGACCCCCTGACCTAACTAGTTTTTAAGTGTGTTAGAGCTGCTTTACCTTCCCGGCCCCCATGATCTTCTCCGCTGCGTAAACAGCCTTCGAGCAGCGCGGGCATCGCTCAGAACCGCCCAACTTCTGACTGAATTTACTGGGAGCAGAGTTACTGGGACGAGGAGGCTTTGACCTGGAAACAGAAAAACAGGAGCATTAGGTACCTTTTTATGTTACCTTTACTTTGACCTCTACAGGATAAAAGAACATTAAAGGTCCCCTATCTGTGTTCCTCGTCTTTATTTATTTCTCAGCTACATGTGTGAAATTTAGGTGGTTTTATGAACTAGAAGTATATTTCATTTCCACATGACCGTTTCTTCAGAATATAAGTTACTGTCACTGTGAATTTAAAACTCATGTATGTAAATGAGCTTTGTAGTAATGCAGGCTGTGAACAGTCTGTACTGAGTGGGTGGAGCTAAACTGTTGTAGACAAAATAGATGGATTTAAAAAGTGACATCGCAAAAACACTGAACACAAAACATGAGTATGCATGCAATGTCTGTGTGTGTATGTAGTGTGTATAGTGTGTACGTGTTTGTGCTTGAATGTGTATAGTGTAGGCGTGAGCGTATAGTGTGTATAGCGTGTGTGTGTTGTGTATAGTGCATAGTTGTGTGTGTGTGTGTTTGTGTGTATGTGTACATGTACAGTGTGTATAGTGTGTATTGTGTGGATGTGTATATACTCACTCCTGGTTTTGGTTCTGTTGGTTGTCTGGGTCTGAGTTCAGAGCTCCTGCTCCCTGTCCAAACCCGTAGCCTTTTGGCCCATATTTCTTGCCATAGCAGGATTTACAATAGACCTCAGACTCATGCGCCGCAACAGTGGTGCTGTCCAGACCCTTCCGACAGGTCACTGCAGAACACACACACACACACACACACACACACACACACACACACTCCTGGTCTGTCTTTTCTCCTAAACACAAATGCATGAACACACTGACTGTTCCCCTAATAAACAAACTCACTGTAAACATCATGTATTACAAACATCATGCACTTTTTTTTTATCTTGTTGCTGCAGTTGATTCTAATTTTGCACAGTTGTTTATTATCCACCTTAATATTTGCAATGTTTGCTCACTTTAATGACTCTGCTGCTATAAAGCAGTGTAAAACTGTACAACTATTGCCATTAGTAGTTATTTAGGTGTTTGTCATTTCAGCCAAATACACAGAGGAACCAATCAATGTTCCTCCAGGACCACAATAGGTGGTAGTAGCCTAGTAGGTAAAACACTTGCCTGTGAGCCTGAAGGCCACAAAGTTGCAGGTTTAAACCCCCACTTTCCACCACTGTGTCCTTAAGCAAGACACTTGACTCTCATTTGTTCCAGGGGGCATGTCCCTATAACTAATGATGCTAAGTTGCTCTGGGTAATGGCTTCAACCAAATGTCCCCTTTACCTTTACACAAACTTGTGCCCCCAGAAGAACGTTAAGGTCCTGGAGGGGCACTGATTGGCTTCACTGTGTGTGTATTTGCCTGAAATGACAATAAACACATACTTCACTTGACTTTAGCAGAAACTAAACCGTATTGTAATTAAGGAACATTTAACTGAACACAGTTATAATTATGACAGGTGTTATTAATGCTGCTGTGATGATGGAATCAGCCAGAAGATGATGGAGCTGGAGTTTGGCCATGACCTCATTGTGTCCTGCAGCTGTTCTGCTCTTGACCAGGAAGCTTATCTGCTGAGGCTAATTTTGGCTAAGAGCTGCCGGGAGAGTAAACCCCATAATGCCAAGCGATTGAGTGTCACAGCAGGTGGAGCAAAACTAGCCCTGAATGGAAGTTAATTGCAGGGGAATTGGCAGAGAGTAGCGTGGCATAGCGCTCCCAGTAGAGACACTACACACGTCCACACAACGTCCACACTGAACCACATAGTTCCTCAAATCTTTGGCCATGCCTACCTTTTAAAAATGTATATTTTCTTTGTTGTTTGCAAACTCAACATTCAGTTATTTTTCTGACGAACAGTAAAGGAAGAGCAAACTCAAAGGTCAGGGCCACTCTCTCCACTGTTCGTGAAGTCATCACTCAAACCTCTTAGGTGTTTAAAGTTCATTTAAGCCAGTAAAGCTTCAAGATGAGCTTTTAACAAAAATAAAAGAATCTATAAATATTAACACCTGCCCTGATTCATTAACACACACTAAACCTACATTAACACACTGTGGGGACTTAACACACTAAGCTTGTATTAAAACACTGTCATGACTAAGCACACTAAACCTGTATTACACACAGTGGGGAGTGAATTAAAACACACTAAAACTGTATTAACATACAGTGGGGACTAAACACACTAAACCTGTATTAACACACTGTGAGGACTGAACACAAACTGGAAATCAGACATTTCAGAAAAATGTAAAATGACCCCAAACTGCCTTAGGTATGTGAAGTGTGTGATAACTGGGTGTTCTGAGAATGTTCCTTCTTTCTGATTAATTCTGTGATTAATTATTTCTGATTAATTAATTCCAGATGCTTCACTTAATAATTAGCATATTACTAATGAACAATATGCTATTGCTTATATTAACCAGGCGCTGTGTCGGAAGATGCACTGAAACTTTGGTTTTGGAAGCTGCTGAGATCTCAGATCTGCAGCTTCATTAATGTTCTAATACCACAGAGATTTAGGAGACCCTACCCTCTGGTTACCATTACCAGGTGGACAACCGCCACCAAACATATTAGTATAAAGATAAGCTTTAGACTGAGCTTTAGATCCGGTCATAAGAAGATCTAATCACTGTGGTCTGTTTGTGTTTTTAGTTGATTTACAGACCAGCCTTTGTCTCGTCAGAGATAAATCATGCTCTTATTTAGAGATTATACCACGTTCTACCATTGTGTCCTTGAACAAGACGCTTAACCCTCAGTTGTCCCTATTACTAATGATTGTATGTTGCTCTGGATAAGGATGTCTGCCAAATTCCACTTTACCCTTACAAAGGGTCTTTTGCTCTTCTCATCAGCTTCTCAGTTTTCTTCTTTTTAACAACCTTATGGACCTCAGACGGTCTGACTTTGGTAGCTGAGACTTGAATTTGATCACTAAGAAAAGTTCCAGATGTTGTACAGGATAATTTATAAGACAACCAAGTTTTCTTTTAGATCTTATGGTTGATCTGAAGATCTGAAATAAAGATCAGAGCAGTGAGAGAAAAGAAATCAGATTAAAATTTGAATATTAAATTAAATATTAAATTGGAATCGGGCTGAGATTAGAAGAAGGCTTTTTCTCTGGAACTGAATTTAAGAATGTGTGAGAAAAAGGTCAGAATCTCATTTTGATGTTAAACTGAGCATAGTTATGTTAAGGAGACACACACTGGGCCACATAGAAACTCTGTGAATGTTTAGTACTCGTGGGGGGTGGGGTGGAGGAGACATTCCCAACGCCTGGTTTGGGTTTAGGAAGCTGAGCTCTCTTGGCTCTGCCCCCAGACTCACTGCAGATGAAGCAGGTCTTGTGGAAGCTCCTGCTGTTGCACTGGATCTCCTCAGCGTGGAACACAGTCTTCTCACATGCAGCACATTTAGCTCCACCCCCCCAGTTTGGCATCCTCAGACCAGCCTACTGGACTGGAGAACACACACCTCACAGCGTCAAAAGGTTAAACATGTCACTCATATCACAGCCTTTTACACAATGTGTGTGTCGCTTAAACCTGCTGCTTTATTAACTAGAGCCACTGCATTAATAAAACAGTTTATTTACTTATCCACCTGTATGTCTGCCCCCTGCCCATCCCCACTCACACCCCTTTTCACACACACACACACACATTCCTTTGTTCTCCCTGGGGTGGTTCTGGTTTGTTGATGAATGGACCCCCCACAAACCCCCGCTCCAGTCCCCAGTGTTTTCTGAGGAGTGTGTATTCTGCTGCCCGGTATGTGTTTGTGGGGGGCATAGGTATTGTTTCGCCCCTGAACCGAAACTGAAAGAAATCCATAACTATAAACTGACGTTTTGACCCTGTGGTCATGTTTCAGCATTTCACATTTAAATATAAATTACAGCTTTACAATGATCCCAGTCAGAACACACACCAACCTGTAAAGAGAAATTAACGCTTTAAAGTGAAAAGAAAATATAAGCACAGCAGTTTAGTCCAAGACTAGACTTAATCTCAGGCCTGAGGTCAGGCCTCACTCTCAATAGGGTTCATTATAACAGATCTTGAATAATTCATGATGAACAGTCAGGCTTAATGAGTGAACTCCACTGACCACGCCCTCCCCATCACATGACTGAGCAGGTGATCCGTGGGCAGCTAAGCTCAGGCTGTAAAAATATAAACTTTATCTGGAAGCAGTGAGTCAGAGTTTCTGACGACAGCGGGGCTGATAACAGTCCACAAATAGAGCCTTTATTAAAGCAGAACTGATAAACACAACACACACCAGTCCAGAAATCACGGATTAGTAATATATTATACTCTATCACAGTTTTAGTCAAAATAATAATTATACCATTAATACTACTATATAGTATAGTATACAATTACACACACACACGTTTTTTTTGTGATGTTTTTTGTGAAATTTTGTTTTCTTAATGTTAAAGAAATTACAATTTTTTACTAATATTTTTAATTTCTCAAAACTTCAGATGTAATATTTTAATAAAAGCTGCTGGAGGGTTTCAGCATGTTTAAAATAAAATAATTATCAATTAATTTAATTGAACATCACATTCTAATCCCTGCAATACTCAAACAGTCAGAACTTACTTATCCACTTCAGTCCGGAACTGTTCACAACCCCGTCCCACTCAGGGTCCCGTTCAGTCTGGTCCGGTCTGCTTCTCAGAGCAGCTCTTATATACAGACCCTGGCTCCCACAGCAGGTCTGGATTAGAAAACCTTCCCAAAATAACATCAGACAAAAGGGACTCAGAGACCTGCACTCCATCCACTCACACCTCAGACATCTGACCTGACCTTTAACCCCCTCCTGTCTAAGCTGCGGATGTCGCTTCTTATTTTTTTTAATGTGCATTGTGCACAGATGATGATACACACTCAATATAACATACGCTCCTCACTTCTCATGACCCTAGTGTTTATTTAAGTCCAGTAATAACCAAACAAGAAAAAATAAATCAAAATTCATCAAAATACTGTTTTGTATTTTCTGATGTATTCTAATGACTCTTTCAGTGATGTTAGAATGAAGAATAAGCGTCCAGCGAAACTAACTCTCAGACCTCAGGTCAGTCAGACTCATTGCATCGTTTGAGATTCAACGTTTTCTGTAACGACTTTGGCCCCCCCTCTAAAACTGCTTGTTTTTTTAATGACATCACAGTGCACAAGTAGGTGGGGCAAAATAACAATATACAACTCACCATTCCAACCTTCCAAATTCTCTGAGACACTCATACTGTGTTGCCCTCACACGCACACACGCCATGGTTCTGGAATTTTAACCCCTCCAGAGTGTTTGTGCCGAGAGATTTATGGTGTCGTCACAGCAACTTCAACACCAAATGCAGCATCACCAAAACAGCATTGACACAGAATTACAGTCACCACTATCCTCAAAATTTCATAACCTGAGACACATTTACTCACACTAATGGGTCCTGAACAAACCGCGGTAAACTTCAGCAAAAGGCTGTGTGTGCCTCAGGCAGTTAAAGCACTCTGGTGCTACAAAACTGTTCTGGACTGCAGTAAACAGCCAGCTGGCCCCCCTTTCAGTTAAGCCCTTTATTCAATTGTAACTTAAATAGGTGGCTGATTGTTCCTTTTAGGAATGTAATGGTGGTTCAGCTCAATAGAGAGCAAATACCAGTAGTTTGTATTGCAACAATTTGGTCCACAGATTATGAGCTTCAGATTAAAATAAAGGCTAAAAAGGCCATAAAAATTGATGATTAGTGCATTCTTATTAAAAACATTTGGCTGATGTTTTTTTCTAATCTAAAGTGACTGACAATAACATAGTTTATCAAAGCTGTGATAAAAATTAGGAATCTTGCTCAGAGACCAGTGTGGGATAGTATGGTGTGTCCAAGGACTCTTATTGGCAGAGGCAGTGATGTTATCCACTACACTAACTAACCAGTTATTATGATTGGTTACAATAATCAAAGTTTACATAACAGTAAAAATTAGACACAAATGTTTAAAAGTTTAGAAAAGGTCAGACAATCTTAAAATGGTAGCCATTTTTTTAATTATGTAAAATAATTAAAAGAATTAGGTTAGCAATATTTAATGCACATTTGTCACTTTCTTGCATACAAATTTCACCTGCGGGGTTTTATCCGCATAAACAATGTACACAGCTATAAGATCACTAGTTTACGGATCCAGCTCTTCACACCCTATTTTTCCTGCAGAAATATGGCACAGTGCCATAAACAGTTAGGGTACGTTTAGCACCGGGGTCAAATTGACCTCAATTTCCTGACCAGTTTTCATACATTTGGTAGAAAGACCCTGAAACAATGAAATTAAAAAATGTACTTTTTTTTAAACCCCATAAAAAAAAAAAATAAAAAAAAAAAACTGTTACAGCATCCTGTATTTTTACAAAACTAACCCATAACAAAGGAACGCCAGAGGATCCACGGCTAATATCAAGTCTATTGGATTACAGTGTCCTGGGTGCATATGTGTGTGAGAGAGTCAACCCAGCTCGACGGATCTATATTTGGAACCCTATTTGGGCACAAAGCACCAAACACACAAATACATACACACACACACACACAAAATTCAGTCTTCCAAGGAGTTCAAAACACCAGGACCACAGGAACAAAGATAAAGCAGAACCTACAGTACCAGTCAAATAATTACACACACGCACCCAAAGGCTCAGGATTTAGTGGATGGGTAACATGGAAGTCAGTGTTGAAATCTGAAGCTCCATCCTAAGAGTCCTCAGAGCTGACGTCCAGCTTCCTTTGGGGGATGTAGAGGTTTCTGGCGGCTGTGGGCGTGGTAATGGTGGGCAGTGAGGAAACTGGGGTGTGGAAGAAACTGGAGTGCTGGAGAGAAGGCCCACCTTTAGGTGTGGTCAGGAGAGGCTAAAAGGAGATCAGGACATAATCATTTGTTTTTCCAAACAAGAAATATTTACACAAACAATAACCACTGCCTGTACAAAATACACTGGGGCTTCACTAATTACATTTAGAATGGATAATCCATAAACCATTCACTGATTAACACTCAAAGTTCACAGTTCATTAAAAAACTGAAAATGGGTTGTTTTGTAGCTTATTTTTTATATTTGTACTGTATGAATGGGGGATTAAAATCTTATACTGTTACAATCACAATACTGATATACTACCCACATCATGCAGAACAGGTAAGAACATTTTTTGAATTTTTGCAGCCTTTTAGAGACAAAATTCATTTTGGGTTTCTGGGGTGAGGGCTATAGGTAAAGTAGACATAATTATTTAGGAATCACTTGAGACAGAGGAAGTCAACAATAGGGGTGTGTGTATGTATCTCACCTGCTGCAGGCTGATGAAAGTAACAGGCTGGCCATGCAACGCTCCACTCTGCAGTGCTCCTGCTGGAGAAACAGGTTTAACAAAGATCATGCCGTGTGGGGCCACGCCTGGGGGGCCACTGGAGCTGGGCTGGTCCAGAGGTGCCCCAGTGGGCACAGGGGAGGAGGTGGAGGGGCTGGGGATCAGGCCCAGGTTTTGCAGTGTGAAGTTGAGGATGGCTGGGCTGGGGGTGGGGGAAAATGGGGAGAGAGGGGGCACCCGGGGAAGATGAAGACTGGTGGGGGTGAACTCCTGAGAAGGGGGTGGCCTGGAACCTGCAGAGAAAATAAATAAATGAATAAATGAACAAACAAATAAATTGCAATGACAGTTAAACTACCAGTCAAAAGTTTTTATCCATTTATTCCTTATTCGTTCATTTCATAAAACAGCTGATTTTTATTCTTGTTAAACAATGGAAAGCTGTTGAGTAAACAACTAAAAAAAAAAAAAAAAAAACCCACCCAAAGTCAAATAAACTAAGTTTCCTTTATTAAAAAAAAAAAACTTTATATATCTATATCTATATATCACTTGTCTGGAGATCACATTATAATTATATTAGGTGGCTTTTTAATATTGCGTAACATGCAAATCTCTCAGTGTGCACCAAAATGTTTTGACTGGTAGTGTATATACATATTGTTTTACTATATCATCATGTACCTCCTCATTAGAGGCTTATTAGGAGAAGAAAAAAAAAAGGTATCACTGTAACATTCTTTCAAATAAAGGCTTCTGCCAGTGATTTCTATGATAGAATACACAATAATTGCATTATGTAATCTAGCCATAACTGTTAATATTCATTCTAGAAATGGTGACAGTCTGTATGATGCTGTACCTGCAGTTGGTGTGTGGTAGATGTTGTATGTGGGTGTGGAGGCTTTAGGAGCTTCACTGGAGCTCTGGGCTTCCTTAAAGCTGAGCAGGGGCTGCTGGGAGATTGGAATCAAATAACCTGTGGGCATTAAAGTCTGACACACACACACACACACACACACACACACACACACACACACACACACACACACACACACACACACACACAC